>JADFUC010001244.1:0-40298 GCA_019722365.1 Lithospermum erythrorhizon | reverse complement strand
CTAAAGATGTCGCGATATTCGGTAATAAGCACTCATATTGAAAGCGCGAGTCAGGGACGATAAGAAAAATCGGAAAGTCTTAAGTAAATTTCGAGACTTAAAATTTTATAAGGTGGGTAGATCAGGATAAATCTGCCCAGATAATATTATGGAAATAGTATACTAGTTGCTCGGGTGGAGTATTTCCTCGAGGAGAAATCTAAATTTTCGGTTGAATCGCTGGAGACACGACGAATCGACGCATGAGAAATAAAGGCTTCGGGTGATTTAAGATTTTAAAGTTGTAATTGATGTATAATATTATTTGGGGGATTAGAAGTTAAATTTATATTAGAGTTGTGTTGTTAAATCGAGACGAGAATTAAGCCGAAAACCGAACGAGAAAGTGAGGAATTCTTGAGATATTTTGGCACGGACCCCACGGGACCTTTTTATCCTTATCTTCTCATCATTTTCCACCACCAACTTCATTTTTCTTCTTTCTTCTTCTCTTAGGCCGAAATGGTCTTCTTTTTCCCCCCTCAAAATTTTTCTTCCATTTCTCTCGCCGATTGTCGCCAAAATCGCTAGAACAAATTGCTAATCATCTTCTCTCGCTATCCTCATCATACCTAGGTAAGCAAAGATCAATCTCTTCGATATTTCTTGAGTTTTTAAAGAGTTGACTTTCCTTGGATTTGGTTGACTTTAGATCCTCAATTTATTATGGTATAGAAATGTTATCTAGGTATCGCGGTGGGATTAAAGAACGATTTCAGTATTATCAAGTTAGAAAGTGGTGTAAGTGTTATGTTGACTTTTGTTGACTTTTCTTAAATTGACATTAAATGGTAATATGAGATCAAAGGACTTTAATATAGTTGTTTTGGGTATGGAATTATTGGTTTGGATGTGGATAGGCAGAATTTTAGTTGAGAAAGTTGGGGAAAGTTCGTATAGCTTTTCGTGATTGAATTGGAGGTTGTATTTAATGGATTAATTAGTTGTCAATTGATTGTTGGATTGATTAGAATGTGCTTGAAGTGTTATTGTTGGGGTAATAAGGTAATGACCGAATATTGAAAATGTAGTTATGTTGGAATGTTAGAAGGGTATATCAATCTCGGGATGTGATTTATCACAGTTGTAAATTGAATCGTGAGACGCAACACTCGGGATATATATAGATGTTAAGAGAGGTTATTCTACGAGATGTATTATAATGTATAAATTCTTTGAATAGGAGTTGAGCCTGGATCTAGCATGAGGATTGCTGAGAGTCATGATTACTACTTTTGGGCTCGAGGTGAGTACAAATCTCACGATGGGGACCTTTCATATATATATCATGTTATATACTTTGCATGTGTTGTTTGAGACTATTCCCGATATGTGTATCAGTGCAACTATGATTTGATATTATGTGGAAATTGTGATTTATGATGCATATTATGAAATAACCGAGATTTGATCGACATTATGAGATAACTATGATTATTAAGCATTTATGACATAATTGATATTATGAAGTTACATGGTAGAGTTAAGTTTTGGATATAATTTCATGTTATGAAATTGTGTGTTAGTCAGAAAGGTGTGTGTGGTCAGGTGGCCGCGCTACAGGTGGGTCACAAGTGCATGTGCTCGATCAAGCTTTTACGTGTTATTTTATGAGCGGTGACTCGACCGGGAGAGCCTGGGCGCAGCGATATTTGCGGGTACCCCGGATTCGAGGTTTGTGTGATATGCACATTGAGGGGTGTAGCCTCGGCCTGGAGGATTGCATGAGGCCCCATCTCGATTATTTGGAGGTGGATTCCTCACGTGGTGGTATTATTTGGAGGCGGATTCTCATATGTATTATTTGAGGCGGATTCTCACGTGTGTATTATTTGGAGGTGGATTCCTTATATATGTATTATTCGGGAGGTGGATTCCCTCTATATGTGTATTATCTGTGGGAGTGGATTCCTCTACTTGATGACTTTCAGGTGTCGAGATTGTCTCTTAAATGAATATACATTAGTTATGAATATAATCTCATGTGTAAAAAGAGTCGTGGTAAATATCAGAGTAAGAGTAAATCTATGTGATATGTGGATGCTATTTTAGTACCCTCGATGATGACGTACATGAGGAGAGCTTATATATATATAAGCATGAATATATATGATGGAATCACCTGTATTTCTGTATTCACTACCTTAATACCGACTCTATTCTCTATGGGCGTTTATGCCTAGGCTTTGTGGAGCGATCACGAGGTGGTCGGTGAGCGGTTTTGCCGAAATAAGCGCGAGAACATAAAAAACAGTGCTGCGGGTAATAAAGTCTCATCATTTCTTTTGTTGAAAATTTGTATATTTGAGATTGGTGGGTTATTGTATTATATTGACGAAGTCCGGTTGTCATACTTTCCTTAAGCGATGTATTTTGGATTTGTGTTCTCGTTGTCCGTTATTTTGTTGGATGTATTGCTTGGAACACCACGATGGAAATGGGGGAGCTTTATTTTGATAATGTCGCAGTTACGCGAAAGTTATCAGATCCATCGCTCTATGACTCGTATACGTGTTGTTAATGATCTTAACCTCGGCGGCCGATCAAAGTGGTCGCGTTACAAATTTTGGTGACGTGAGCCTGCGCTTCTGGCCGCGGCCTTGTGTGTTGCCTAAAAAAGCGTAAGATGGTCGAGTGATTGTTGATATCTGAGTCCCTTGCGGGAGTCTCGAATTTTTCTTCTTCGTGGATCGTTGACCTGCCGAGGACGCCACCGGAAGATTATCGCCGAACTCAAGGGCGAAAATTTTTAGGGGAAGGTCAGATGAATCGTATTCGTTGTTGTAAGTTGACATAAGAATTGGAGCGGTTAGTAACTTTCATGAGTATACAATTGAAGTTGAATTATGAAGAGCCTCACGTATTGCCATTTATGATACTACCTGGATAGTGGGTTCCATTGAAGTTGAGTAGATTCCCCTGCCTTTTACCTCGATAACAAAGACTTATGTGAGGATATGAACTCAAGGCCTAAACGTGTGGAAACGACGCCAGGGATATCGCAGAGATCGTTGGAATTTGGCTGAGTTGAATGAGATATCAAAAAGATGTCAAAAGAAATTCTATAATGCCCATTGGAGTTGTTGCCGTTGAGATATTTATGTAAATCTAAGATGCTTAAGGGTAACTGGGTGATCAGGGTATAAGATTTTGATCCTTAGACGCTGCGTGAAGTTAACCCTGCACGCCCGAGATAATCGGGTGGAAGGGGTGTCGTGATAGTTATGATAGTCGACTCAAGTGTTAGGGTGTAGAGGACTAATTTAGTTGATCTATCGATGGACCACCTCGTGAAGATGAAATAAGTTAACGAATCTTGTTGTCCCATGCGGGGTATCAAAACGAGAGGCGCAAGAGGGATATAAGTGTCATAATAGGGTGATATGGGAAATTCTATTTCGATGGATACTGCGGAATTGAGGATGTCGAATCGAAACTTTTCCTCGTAAAAACCTGTTGCGATTGGCCGACAGCGCGAAGTTTATCGATCATCTGTATGTGTCGAAACGTGATTGTGCATCTCGAAATATCGGGAAAATTGGTATTGGTGAATTAAGTATTCCGGGTACTCTATTAGTGGATATGAAGTTGGATTTAATGTAACTGAGCAGATTGGGATGAAAATGAATATTTTGGTTGATTGTCATTATGAAGTTCTAAGTTTTTTTGTTATAAATTGTTTCTTGGAGAATAAAGTGGAAAAAATTTTGGGACTCTGGGAGAAAGAAAAGATGTTTAGTAGTACTCTATTAATAAACTATTTAAATGAGATGGAAAAGTCGATAACGGCTCTGCAGGTGCGAGGGAAGTGAAGAATTATCAAGTAAAGAAATTAGCGGATATACCAGCCATGGACCTTAGAAGGAATTACCGTGATGCAATGGAAGGCGCGACTTCCGCTAACAACATATTAAGATTGGTGAGACTACTGAGTTGTCTCAAAAGTGTGTTATGTATCAAGGCGGGTATGAAACCATTCTTTCCCTAGATAATAAAAAAGTTTTGAGATTGATGCATCAAGAATAATTTTATGAAATAAGGATCTTAGCGGAATGGGGGATATAATATTTGTAAAGCTGATGATAATAGGGGGAATTTTGGTAAATACATGATTGAGATTAGATTGGAATGAGATTTTGGTGGTTGTTAATGTATGATAAAGTTGTGTATAACGCATTACGATGAAACGGGAAGTTCTGAATAACTACGGGAAGGTATGATACGTGAGTATATGTTAGGTCAGTGTAGACAATGCGGGTTCTAAATGTGTGAATTGAAAGAGAAAGTATGAAATTAATATATGAATTTGGTAATACAGTTGGAACATCAAAGATTTGATTAATGGTGCAATTTGGTCGTTCGAGTAGTCAAGAAAGACACGTGAAAAGAATGATGATTTCTTCAAGATTCGAGTATATTATGTAATTATATATAACAAAAGATGTTGATTGGGAAAAAAAATTTGAATTTGTGGTTAGATGAGTTGAGTGGAGTTATAAGAGGTGAATCTCACAAATTATGGTTAAGAGACGTGAATAGATGGTTAAGAAGGTTAAAGGTTAAATGAATCAAAGCGTACGATTCGTTCTTCATCGAATGTGAGGACTACGGCTATCTGGGCGAGCAAGGGAGTAAATGTTTCGATATCATGCTGGTTACAAGATAAGTGATAACTGATCGTGTTTCAATTCAGCGGTTGAGGATAAATTTTTCAAGGATGAGTTGAGGTTATAAGCGGAATTCTCGTAAATTATAAGATTTGAAATACCGACTGCCGAGAAAGTTGACTAATAAAGTAGCGAAATTGTGGAATTAGTAAATCTTGGGAATATCAATGAATCTTGGTATCTCACTTATAAGAGAAATATGATGGTTAATGTATCTGGGTCATAAATGAAAATTGTTGTTTAAAGGATAATACGAGGGAAACAAACGACGCGACGCTAATGTTACCGTATGATTTGAAATTAATGGACTACCGAGCTGAGATGAAGGGGTGACAAATTCCTGGGTGTGACAATGGAGTATTAACAAGCGCCAGAATATACGCGCGTACACCTAATCAGAGCATAGTTTCGAGAATGAGCCCATCAGCGGGGGTATACCGCGAGACTTGGGTAGTTTCTGAGCGATTGTGGCTCGAGAATAATTGGTATCACAGAGGGAAGAGAGAGGTCGTGACCCATAACTCTAGAGAGGATACCGAAAAAAAAAAAAAATTTATACTTATGATTCTCGGATGATGGATTTGGAGAAATCCTTAATAAGAATAATAATTGAATTATTACAAGTGTATCTACAAGTTTTCTCTCGTAAGATCAACTATTACGTGAAGTGTGGTACAAAGTTTATGTGGAGCAATTATAAGATTCTCGTGATTTTGTAATGGTCACGGTGACACGAGTCAAGATGTTAAACGCCGCTAGGGTGTTAATAATAAAGCGAGGTCGATGTATCAATTAGAATACAACAAAGGGAATTCAAGTGAATTCAAGGACAAATAGGTGGAATGCTATGTGTGTCAGCCCGGCATAAAGGCCTTATCGAAAGTAGTGACTATTGTATGAGGATATAAGATGTATTGAAGTGTAAGACCCGAAAGTTAACAGAGACGATAATTTGGCAAGAGGGAAAGTTGTTTCACTGTGAATACTAACTTCCAAGCCGTTGTTGTGATGGCACCATCTAAGCTATTCAAGAGGCGCTGAAGTTCTATCAATAAAACGAGACGGGAGGAAAGGAAAAATGACTTAATGAGCGATGAAGAACTCTCGAGGGAAGAATGGAACTCGATATGACTAGCAAATGTAGAATAAGTTTCGAGTATGTTAAATTAATGAAGGAATACGATAATAGCTATGAACAGAATTAGGATTCATAAAGTACTATACAGAGAAGGAGGACTAAAGGAAGGTGGTGGAAGTCACCAAGTAATGTCTAATAATAATTTTGGGTAGGAGCACTAACGATACTCTGCTAGCAGGAAAGTTCAGAAATGAAGTGTGATGTGAAGTGGAATATGGTAAAGTAAATTTTCAATTAGACTAGAAAAATAAGACACCGGAGTGAGATTATGCAAAAGGGGATATTGATAGCTATCGGGAGCTGGTAATAAGTTGTTCCGATAAAGCGGTTATCAAGCGTGTGGCGTGAATGATCGAAGTTAACATTGTAGTAATGGATGATATATATATGCATGTCGTTGGAATTATCATGCGGAAACGGATGTTGATAAATCATAGTAAGACTAGAAATATACGATGTTAACAAATGAGCCTAGTGGGTATATATGCTATGGTGAAATTGAGATAATGATAATTTTATGGTTAAGATATTATGGTATTTAATATGATGTTGATATAAATAAAATGATAGGCAAGGAAAAAAAACACGATGTTGACCTATACGACAACGAAATCATGATTGTACGCGAATGGTAAATGAACGTATACGGCATGGTGGTAATGTGATTACGAGCGGCGATGTGATGTTATATATATACATACCTGGGTAGATTATATATGCATGTTTGTTAAGGTGGATATAACTATACTATGAAGTGGTGTTTTAAGAGGTATATATGTGGGAGCATTACGAAATGGTGGGGTTATCGGTGACGATTATGTTAGTTGTACGCCGGTAAACTCGTATTTGCATCGTATACGATACCAAGATAATTTAATAAATAATTTGACGAGCGGGTTTGATAAGAGAATTTACTGCACATTAATGAATCTGATAGTCAATAACGAGGTGATATGATGACACGAATTATGAGCGGATACGGCTGATATCGCCGGATATGGATACTGATTTCAGTGGTATTCTTGGTGGTTGATTTTATGATATCGATAAACATGATAAAAATACGAGTTGATAGGTGTCAGTAATATGGGATACGAGGACGATATCGTAGTCACTGGGTCAGTATGGACGGCGATGATCATGATATGATTAGATTGTGTAATATCCGCTGTAGTAAGTAATATTCGGTAATGCCGCGAATGTATTTACGAGGGTAGTATCACGATTCAAGTCAATATGTTGAGAATGTGATCAGCGACAAGATGTCATGATATCTTCGTAATAAGACCATATTGAAAAGGCGAGTTGGGACGATAAGAAAATCGGTCTTAAGTAAATTTCGAGGACTTAAATTTTATAAGGTGGGTAGACCGTGGATAACCCGTCTTCGTATTAATATTATGAAATAGTATACTAGTTGCTCGGGTGGAGTATTTCGAGGAGAAATCGTAAATTTTCGGTTGAATCGTTGGAGATACGATTTAATCGATCGGTTGAAGCTTCGGCATTTAAGGATTTTAAAGTTGTAATTGAGTGGTATAATATTATTTGGGGATTGTGGGTTAAATTTATATTAGAGTTGCTGTTAAATCGAGACGGCACTGTGTTCTAAACCCGAACGGCAGCGAGGAATTCTTTGAGATATTTTGGCACGGACCCCACGACCTTTTTATCCTTATCTTCTCTCATCATTTTCCACCACCAACTTCTATTTTTCTTCTTTCTTCTTCTCTTAGGGCCGAATATTTATCCTTTCCCTCAAATTTTTTCTTTCCATTTCTCTCATCACGCTTAAAATCAAGAACAAACTTGCGAATCATCTTCTCCTCGCTATCCTCATATCACATCTAGGTAAGAAAGATCGAACTTTGGGATATTTCTTGAGTTTTTAAAGAGTTGACTTTTCCTTTGATTTGGTTGACTTTTAGATCCTCAATTTATTATGGTATGTAAATGTTATCTAGGTATCGCGTAGGGATTAGCAAATGATTTTGAGTAGTTATTTGGGTTAGAAAGAGTGTAAGTGTTATGTTGACTTTTATTGACTTTTCTTAAATTGACATTAAATGGTAATATGAGGTTAAAGGAGTGTAATATAGTTGCTTGGGTATGTAATTATCAAGTTTCCGATATGGATAGAATTTTAGTTGAGAAAGTTGGGGAAAGTTCGTATAGTCTTTCGTGATTGAATTGAGGTTGTATTTAATGGATTAATTAGTTGTCAAATGATTGTTGGATTGATTAAAATGTGCTGAAGTGTTGTTGTCAGTAATAACGTAATGACCGAATAAAATGTAGTTACGCTGAACGTTGGGCGGTATATCAATCTTCGGGGATGCGATGATTGCTTAGAGTTGTAAATTGAATCGTGAGACGGGTATAACACTCGGGATATATAGATGTGTTAAGAGAGGTTATTCATTTGTATTATAATGTATAAATTCTTTGAATAGAGTTGAGCCCCGGATCTAGTAATGGTGATCAACAGTCAGCGATTACTACTTTTGGGCTCGAGGTGAGTACAAATCTCACGATGGGGACCTTTCATATATATATCATGTTATATATTTTGCATGTATTGTTTTGAGACTATTCTGATATGTGTATTGTGTGACCATGATTGATATTATGTGGAAATTGTGATTTATGACGACATTATGAAATAACCGAGATTTGACTGGACATTATGAGACAACTATGATTATGAAGCATGTTATGACATAATTGATATTATGAGTTACATGAGATAGTTTTGGATATAATTTCATGTTATGAAATCGTGGTGTTAGGTCGTGGTGCTGCTGTGGTCATACAATACAAGGCCAGTAATGCCAGCGTTGCATGTGCTCGATCGCTTTTATGTGTTATTTTATGGAGCGGGCGGTGACCTCGACCGGGAGGTTTGCAGCGCGTGGCATATTGTGTGGGTAGCCCTGCGCTGAGGTTTGGTGTGATATGCACATCGAGGGGTGTACTCTACGGGAGGGACGCGCGGAGGCCCCATCTCGATTATTTGGAGCGGATTCCTCACGTGTGTATTATTTGGAGGTGGATTCCTCATATATGTATTATTCGGAGGTGGATTCTCACGTGTGTATTATTTGAGGTGATTCCTCATATATGTATTATTCGGAGGTGGATTCCTCATATGTGTATTATCTGTGGAGGTGGATTCCTACTGATGACTTTCAGGTGTCGGTGATTGTCTCCCTTAAATGAATATGCATTAGTTATGAATATAATCTCATGTGTAAAGCGTCGTGTAACATTGTATAAGAGAAATCTATGTGATATGTGGACAGTTATTTTTAGTACCCTGATTTATGTATGTGCATATGATATATATTTATATATATATAAGCATATATATATGATGGAATCAGTCTGTGGTATTTGTATTCACTGCCTTAATAAATGAATTTCTATTCTCTATGGGCGGGCTGCTTTTCATGCCTAGGTTTCTAGGAGTGATCATTGAGGTGGCTGAGGAGCGGTTTTGTCAGCCGCGTGAGAACATAGGGTGAGGCGCGGTGGCATGTAAAGTCCTCATCACCATTTCTTTTTGTTGAAAAATTTGTATATTCTGAGATTGGGCGGGTCAGTATTATGGCCGACGAGTCCTGTCTGTCATACTTTCCTTATGCGATGTATTTTGATTTGTGTTCTCGTTGTCCGTTATTTTGTTGGATGTATTGTCGAACACCACGATGGAAATAGGAGCTTTTATTTTGATAATGTCACAGTTATGTTGTTATTGTATCCATCGCTCGTGACCGTATACAAAAGTTGTTAATGATCTTAACCCTCGTGGCGGCCGACTTGGGGTGGGTCGTTACACAAATTAACGCTCAAACTTAATAAATATGTTATGGCACCGCATGCATCGGGGTTGGGGAGCATGCATTAAATTAGTTAATGTATGGCGGGTACGTGACGCTTTATTGACATTTTTTCCATTATAAATCGAGATATTCCATAACGATTTCAATAATCCATTTTTTTCACAATCACAAAATTTCTCCCAAAATGCCTCCAAGTGATGACCTTGAACCCTTTAAGCTTGATAATTTTATAGAATGCTTATTGGAACCTACAAGTCCTCGATTTGTAATATATATACTTTTTTTATATAATCACTTTTAATTTTTTGTGTAGTTATTAATATATATATTATTATGTCAAGCTACTTAACAGAAATACCCAAGATTTTACCGTAAAATGGCGTGTTGTTTAACTATAAGTGGAATTTGCAAATTGAAAGTTTTAGATAGAGTTTTTTGATGTGAAGATTCAAATGGCACAAGTGAGAATAATGAAGAACACCCGAATTATTCTTTACCGACGGGGCGGTCGAATTTGCGCAAGCAAACAACACGGTAATGGGAGTGAGTTCATGGATTTCGAAATGTATCATGAATTCTGTGAAGATCGGGATCATATGATTATCTCCTTTCGGGTCTCAATTTGTGGTCTCGATGGCGTTGTTAGAACCTAATACCTTTATCGTGAGACTTTAATGTTTAAATAAATTGGTAGACTTTGGGTGTTGAATAAATTATGGTGTACTTTTTTTTTTGTTTTCATTTTTAATTTTATGTTAATGAATAATGAAAGGTTCTTTGAATCTTTGACATATATGTGACGCATTGAGATATTAATTTAATTAGGAATATTTGTAACGGCCACATAACCGCTACATTGTAGTTAAACATTAATTTAATTTAAATATCGATATAAAATTATTGATTAAAAAGCCATTTGAAATTAATATCATAATTCGATATTGCTAATTAAAATTGTAACGCCAAACATGCCACATTAGAAGAAACATTATCATAATTTGAATTTGGTGATTAAAAATATTACCAAACGCCATGTAACGGCCACATTAGAAAATTAATTTAATTTAAATATTTACGAACGCATGTAACCGCCTACATTAGAAAAATTATATCATAATTAATATAATTAATATCATAATTGATATAAAATTGTTGATTAAATGAAATTTATGAATAAATTATTAACACAACGTCATTTAACGGCATAAATAATTTAATTAATTTTATAAATAATTTAAATGTTTATTACATTTAATGTAATGTCACACAAATGTCATTATCTAAGTTTTAGGAAAAGTAATTTTAAATTAAAAATTTAGTTATTATTGATATGAGGAATATTAAGTTAAATAAAATTTAATTTGAAATTTACGAGTAAATAATTATTAAAACGGCCATACTAATGACAGAAACTATTAAATTATTTTACTAAATAATTTAAATTTTTATTCATGTAAAATCTTAACGCCTCATAAATGCTTACATTCTAAGAAAATGATAAATTAGTTAATAATAATATGATATATTATAAAAAATTATATTATTAGTGTCAAGTAATTATACATAACGGCCATACTAACGATACAAAGTTAAGAGTAAATAATGTTAATTTAGTTTACGCCACAATTACGTTACATATAAAAGAATTAGATTTCAACTTATCAGAATTTGTAAGATAATATGTAAACCTCACAATTATGTCATACGTTGGTTAAACCGTGGACGCTTCAAAGGACATATTGTTTATCCTGGTTAGACCGCGACGCTTTAGTGGCATTAGGTTTACCCAAAAACTCGCGGACGCTTACGGCGGGATGTTTTCAAGCGAATTATTATGCCACAATAATGTCATAGCATTTTGTCGGGAAAACTATTACGCCACACAAATGTCATTGAAGGTTGCCGCATTTCTTTACCCGGAAATTTTTGGTGTGTTTTGGCTTATTCCTGGTAGACAAGAAGAATGCCGCTACCAAGCCGCGACATTTGCGTGACGGTTTATGATTATGCTCTATTTGCTCATTTTTCTAGTAGCGTATGATATATGTGAGCGTGAACCTCGCCAGAAAAGGATATCTTGTTATAATATATTATATTACATTGTTACCGGCGAAGCCCGCCGGAAAAGGGCAATGACATTATATAAATGTCTACGCTTATTGTCGCGGCATTGTCTTGTATCGCTGACATCGAGGATGTCACCGAGTCAAAGGTCGATAATGTTGTGGTTTTATTTTTGGGAGTTTTGATATGTTTTTTGATTGTGGTGTAATCAATGTCGTAATTTACGACTTTTTACTCGCTTTCTCTCGACATGTGATATGTTGCCTTCTCGAAATAATATGTTGAATGACAAAGAAGTTGAGACCTCTAAATTGTGGCCATTATTGGATACGGTTATTATTATTACGATGATATTAGCACGCTGATGCTCTATTATACATATATCAGAATAACCCTGCTCCGCATTAATATTATTGAAATAGTATACTAGTTGCTCGGTGGAGTATTTCGAGGAGAAATCAAAAATTTCGAAGTTGAAATAGTTGACGATACAACGAATCGGTAAAGCTGGTAGTATATTTCGTTTTGAGAATTTTAAGTTTTAATTGAATGGAATGACATTATTTGGCCGTAATATAATTTGAGTATATAAATGTTTCTGGAAGTTGATTGTCGTAAATAAAGTTAAAACGGTAAGATTTATCAATTAACGACGGCTGCATTTATTTTAAATTTAGCCAACCCATTTAAGCCCATATATTCATTTGGGCTAACCCACAAAAAGTGATCAAGCTCGCTCAAACTAACGGAGCTTTACTCCCCTTGATTTTCTTTATTCGATTTTCCATTTCATGCTCGACCTCAAATTTCTGTGAGAGTTTCTCCTCATCATCTCAAGCCAAGCTAAAGTAAAAAAAGGTGCGATCTTGTTGAGTATATTTTGTGAGATTCCCCGAGTTTGACTTTTTGCCGACTTTTTTTGTATTTCAATTTTATCGCTCCAATTGATTCGTTCTAAATTAGTTATTCTGAGTTGATATATCGTGTTAAATGTGGGAATTTTGGACATTTTTAGGGCCGTTGGACTTTTGGGATTTTGGGTTGACTTTTGATTTTTATGA
The DNA here is from genome assembly GCA_019722365.1 of Lithospermum erythrorhizon. Taxonomy (NCBI): domain Eukaryota; kingdom Viridiplantae; phylum Streptophyta; class Magnoliopsida; order Boraginales; family Boraginaceae; genus Lithospermum; species Lithospermum erythrorhizon. The sequence continues at coordinate 27,487 of JADFUC010001244.1, read as the reverse complement.
GATATTATTGAATATAATTATTGTTTAGCCTAGATTATAATTCTTAAGAGTCGATGACGATCGATATTTGGGGTAGAAAGTGTTGTTATGGTTGAGTTGATTCTCGAAAGTGATTTTTGGGTTGACTTTTTCTAAATTGCGGTCGATAGTATAAATATGTTATCGACTTTATCAGGATTGTTTTGAGGTGAAATTATGAGTATTAGGTTGTTGAAGAAAATATGTCAAATTAATTTATTAGATTTGAGTAGTAAATCCGGGCTTCGAGATTCGAGGTCGTTAGAAACGGATTGATTAGTCGAAAAAGTCGATATTTCGTCGATGAAATTGATCGGGTAATGTCAGTATTTTGGTTAAGGTGTTGGATCGACATGGGTTTTGGTTTAGATAGTTGAAATTACTATTTTAATAGTCTTTTGAAACATAATTAGCCATTTATACTTAAGTTGTCAATTTGTAACAAAAATGGGTCGAAAAGTCATAAATTTAATTAAGATAAGTGGTCAAAAATTGTTATGAAGTTAATTCTGGTGTTTTGATTAGACGCGAGTGTGGGAAAGGCACTTGATCGACCGTAGGACGCTTCTTATCACAATCAAGGTGAGTACTTATCTCACTCTCAGATTACCTTACGTACTTACTTTAAATGGTGTACATGTCCTTGTAATATGATTTCATGTGAGAATGGTATGCCATGTAATGGCGGCACGACATGTGAGCCATAATATGATTATGTGACTCTATTCCCCGCATCAAGATCAAGCTGAGGTGTTGGACGGCTCTCGAACTCCCACTATATTATTGTTATAGTTTTGTGCCTTGTCGCACTTCTTTTGTATTTCCGTGGCCTTGTCGGCACTTTTGTATTTCGTACCTTGCCTGGGCACTTTTTGTATTTCGTGTCTTGTCGGCACTTTTGTATTTCGCGGCCTTTTCGCACTTTTAGCCGCGTGGCCTCTGGCTGCACTTTTGGGATTTAAGGGCCTGGCCGGGCGGTCATGATTGGTTTATGATTAGCGCCGTTTGAGCCGCAGGCTTTTAATGTCAGTTGGAGTAAAGTAGCTGGTTGTTGAGAGGTGCTACCGGAGTTATGTGTATGACTTTGGAAGTGACTCTGAGGTAAGTAGTAGCTTGGCTCTCGACTCGTGATTTTCCCCGGCTCGCGGCCTCACAGAGGCATTTGTAATTGATTGGCCTTGTCTCAGACTTGCTACGTGGCCGGCATTTATGATTGAACCGTGATCGGGAGACGCTTTATCAAGGTATCACAATATTATTGGGTGTCGAAAGTTAGGTTGTTGTGAGGTGATGGCTGTGAGTTATACGTATCTTCGAGGCGACTCGGTATTAGAGACGAATTCCTAGAATCGGGATGGTTATGGGGTTAGTGTGGCCTCTATAAGAGCGTTGTTTATCGCCTTCTATACTCTCGGTATAAGAGCGTTGTTTATCGCCTTATACTCGCATAAGAGTTGTTTATCGCCTTTATACTTCGTATAAGAGCGTTGTTTAGCAATTTTATACTCGCATAAGAGTTGCCGCTTATCGCCTTTATACTGCATAAGAGCGTTGTTTATCGCCTTTATACGCCGGTATAAGAGCGCAGTTTATCGCCTATACCGCCAAAGATAAGAAGTTTATGGTATCGCCTTTACGCCGGTATAAGAGTTGTTTACGCCTTTATACGGCCGGTATAAGAGCTGCCGTTGTTTATCGCCTTATACTTTTGGTATAAGAGCGTTGGTTATCGCCTTATACTTCGGCATGCGAGCGCCAGACGAATGGTCGAGCTTATGCGATCGTGATTAGAACTGGATGGTATCTAGTTGATGCAGTTGATCGGCGACTAGAGTATAGCTTTAGCGGGTCTCTCGTGATCAGAATACATGTGGGTTTTATCGGTGTTAGTCGGAAATCATCAGGTAAGATTTAAATTGTAGGTAACATATAAATATAACTTCTGGGGTATATAGTCTTTAAATAGCGAGAAATTAAATTATTCTTATTTGTACGTATATGTAGGTTAACTGCGGGCATTTATTTTTCATCAAATTTTTAGCCGACTCCCTATTTTCCCATGGCGGGCGCTTTATGCCTGTGTCAATATGGGACGCATCGAGACGCATCGTCGAGTAGCTCTGATTCGCCAAGACATGACAAGTTTCAAGACCAACAAATATACTTTTATCTTCTTTGAAGTTTGTATGAAATAATTATTGTTGTCTCGTGTTGTAAAAACAAGTAGTTTGATATTTTGCATTTATATTATTACTCTTCTTCGTTGGTTGTATTGTTGTTGGGCTTCAATCGGCTTGACGAAATAGATTGCTTTTATTTACGATGTCAAATAAAGTCGTTTAATCGTTATCCATCAAGCGATGACTGACATATTAAAAAGTTGACGAGACGGTCCCAACCTCGTGTACTAATTCCTGTATGTGTGTACTATTATATATATATATATACTCTATCGCCACGCCTATATCTTTGTGGTCAGGTACCTCATTCGACGTGATAAGTTACCACCCGGGCGACACGCTTCCACTAAGTCAAGCCGAGCTTACCCCCTTCCAACCTCCGTGATCGACAAAAAGCGACGTGAGAAGCCGGGTTGAGTCTTCGTGGAGTGCTCGTTGTTTGTTCTTAGGTGTATAGACTCGCGGTTAACATCCTCAACAACATCTTTTCTATAATTTCTATTGCGTACTCAAACTCAGATTTCGCTTGTTTCATGTCAAAACTCATTAACTGCTTTATGGCGCATCTGGGCTCTCGTAACTATGACGACTTGTATTTTGGTTTTGGATTAGGTGATGCCAATACGGTTAAACTTTATGGAAACATTAGAACTATCGAACCATTTCATTTTTTTATCAAACTATCGTTTTATCGAAGTTTCAAATGTTATTTTTTGTGTCAACCATCGACAAGGACCGATACAATGTGTCGATAAAGACTCCAACCTCAGGCGCATTTACTCGAGGCGGATTGTTACAATCCTACCGGACCAACCAAAAATATTATCTTAGAGAGTTTATTAAATAATCGAGTATTATTTGTATCAAGTTTCTATAGTAGCTGAGCACTGGTAAAAAATAAAAAAATAAAATGAAAAAAGGAAAGAAAATAAAGTACCTAATTATTAATTTAAAGACCATATCCCTCGAGTAGTAATCCACCAAAATAAAATATTATCTTGTAGAGCTTTATTAAATAATCAGATTAATTTATCAAAGCTTTTTACTCTAGTTGATAATTACAAAATAAAAGAATTGAAAAAGGAACTAAAAAGTATAGTCGCATTACGATCAGCCTAAAAAATGAACCAAAAAAGGTTTGAATTATTAATTTAGTATCTATTCCGAAAGCTGACCGCTTTTCAAAATATATCTTAGAGAGTTTATTAAATATTTAAGTATTAATTTATCGAGTTTCTATTGTATTTCTATTGTAGTTGATAACCTAAAAAAAGAAAAACTCACACGCCAAGATGACTCTGGTGTGCACGCAGATTTAATTTCATATATACCATAGATAACTTTTTTTCTTTCCTATAAAATCGTATTAATCAATTAATTGCCTTAATAAAAATATTTTTCTTCTAAACAATAAATAAATAAAGTGAAGCGGAATAAGTAATCTTGCATAATCTCTTAATAAAACACTTTTTGAGTAGAATCATCGAATTGACACATTATTATTTACCAAAACAAAATCTATTGGAGTATGTATGGTAAGTTGGTCACAAATTTGTCTCAACTGTGTAAGGTCCCAATAAATACAGGCCCCCAATAATCTTCCATGAGTCTCCCAAATCAAAATTTGTTCCATTTCACACTTCCAACTAGTAGCCTAACGGACCGGCCCAACTGGTCGGGACCTAACGCACCTATTCGGGTTCATATTCGGCTCCGAATTCACTGACCTAACGTCCCCCTCGTCCGCACAAGCGGGAGGACGGGGCCAGCTGGATTGCCTCAGCCTCTGGGCCTGCTCGAGCCCACCCAAAGCATTCTAAGGTATTCATCCCGCGTCTGCCCGAGGCACCTCAGCCCCTTAATAAACCTCGCATCGCTTAATATAAACGTGCTAAATCGCTAAGGCATAAAAAAGTGCTCTCCATACATGTTGTATTCCGTAAGTAAAGCCCCGTGAATAAATGTGGCAATCGCTTAGGACAAACGCTTTCATCGTTTAAGACATAAAAAAGTGTCTACATATGTTGTATTACGTAAGTAGTCAGAATCAACGTGGCAATGTTTAGACAAACATGCCACCGCTCAAGACATAAATATTGCGTATCACAATAGAAATTAAAACATAACAATTAACAAGGCAACATAAATTGAAATTAATAATGCTTAGAGCAAAAATAGTCAGTGATACCGCTGGGACTAAACGCTAAATTGTTTAACGTGAAAATCGCTTTGTTGCGCAATGGTCAAAAAGCATTTTTTCGATCTATAAATAGAACATTTTTATTGTTCGATAATCACAACTATCAACCTTGAATCTTAATTTACAATTGTTTAGCATATTGTTTCAATATTCCTCCTGTGGTAGTAAGAATTCCCATGAAATGGCCGTTGCAGTTGCATTTTTCATGTTATCCTAAATCCATCCGACAAAAGGATCGCTACTCGCATTTGTTCGAAAGTATCAACTTTGTACAAGCGGAGTATAAGCTAGCTATCACGACGAAGCTTCACGATGTCAAATCGAAATGGAAGCGTACGGCGACGACGACGAAACACATCACGCTTTCTTCTACCTGACGGCCGACGTGGAATTTGTGCAACGTCACGACTTAACCTATGGTGACTTCGTAACTTCAAGCTTCATCAATGAAAGCGAGTTAACGTAAACTATCAGATCATATTCATCGCTCGCTTGTACCCACTACCGGTCAGCGGTAGCACCTAATGTATCTTAAACTACTTTGGAACTATTAATAAATCGTAATTTCATTAGAAATGTTATTTGTTCAATTCATCATCAATTTTCAATTTTTTTTTGTAATAAACCAGATAACATTAAAGCATCAACTGTGATGTTTAATGCAAAACAAATAAATGATAACGGACCTCGAACCGATAAAGCCCCGTAATCCCTTAACGCATTCCAGCCCGACGGTTAAGAGTGTCTTTGAACTTGCCGAACATGCTATACCCGTCGCGGCCGGTTACATGTTACACTCTGCACGGGCTGCGGCCGTTCGACCCTTTATAACCAGGCCGGTGCCTTAGACACCACTACTTTCAACATTCCTCACTCGCACTCAAATCTATATCTCCAGTCCCCATCTAGTTATAACCCCAACTCTACAAGCTCAAACCAAAATACTCACAAACTCAAAATCCCAATACAAGACATAATTTTGAGACACAAAATGGGTTGCTGTCTTAGCACTAACACAACTGAAACCCAAACCTCAAAGCCCCAACTGTCCAAAACAAATTCCTCATCTTCATTACCAAAAACCAACACAAAAAATAGTAAAACCCCTTTTCTTGAAGACAAAACAGTAGTGAAAGAAGTTGTTATAGAAACATCCTCAACACTACCCAAACCCAAACAACCCATTGCAATACTCTCACAAAATGACCCCACCAAAGAGCCCCTCAAGCTTTCTTTACCAAATCCCAAAATGGTCGTCCACAATCATAAGCTACATTCATCAGAGGAGTTCTCTGAAGAAGTCTCTGAGATCTGCAGTACTACATTGAGTGAGAGAAATAATAATCTTGCTGACGACAGAAATGACGTCACCCAAATCCGGAATCCATCTCCTGCGAAGAACCGGTTGGTGGGTCGGGTTCCGAACCGGAAGTCGGATCCTTCACCGGGTCCGGTCGGACCCGGACCCGGACCCGTGAGAGATGGTAGAGGTTTGAATAGTAATGGGACGAGAAGAGGAGGGTCTGTGGTAGGCCCCAACAGGAGGTCCAGGTCACCAGTTACTAGAGTCAATGGGGCCGGGTCAAGAACCGGTTTGAGTCGATGTTCGTCCAGGAGGAGAATGGGGAAGTCACCGGGTGGGCCAAGCCCACTCGAGTTAGGTGAGAAGAACCCGAGGCCGGGTGGGTTTGGCCCACTCGAGATGAACCTGAGGCTCGAACAGTCCGACTCGAAAGTGGAGAATGGTGGTAAAAGTAATGGAGATAATGTAGAGACCAAATTGGATCCAAGAAATGATGAATCTCTGGAAAATCCACTTGTTTCTTTGGAATGTTTTATTTTTCTTTAGGGGGAGAAATGGATTTGTACTCGGAAAATGTGAATATGGGATATTAAAAATGGATTGTAATGTCATCATGGATTTTGTCATTTTGTGCAGTGTATATTTGAAGTTTACGACACCTGAGATTCTAAATTCATCATTTTGATAGTTGGATACGCAAAATATATAATGTACACTGTTAATGATATTTTCAGGTCAATGTTAAATTAATAAGGGGTACTCAAGCAAATAAAAAATAATTCTTTCGTCTTTAAAAATTATTAAGTTTGACTTTTCATAATCGAATATTAACAAATTTTACAATATTAATTGATATTCAAAATTTTTATTTGAATTAAACTTATCAAGTTAATATTAAAATATGTTGAAAATATTACATATCGATATATTTTTTTCTAACACATTAAAAATATTATTCGGAATTTTTTAATTGCTGTTCGCCGGGTCAATTTTATCGATAAAAGAAATCGCGAACACAATGGGGTTATTAAACAAAGTGTCAAAGACAGCTTGGTAACAAGCTCGTTATCAAGCGGTAACCCGTGCGTATATTTTTCGAATTCTCGCTGATTTTGGTAATATTATTTGATGAGATATTTTGTCCTATAATATACTTTTAATGACTCGAAAGAATCCTCAAGTATAAAATTGAGATTTGATCGATTATACATTGCGGTGCTAAGGGAAAGCACTGCTTATGAAATATTTTTCATATATATGTTCGACGTGCCTTACACTATAAATATGCTTCATTGCAAAACCTAACCGCCGAATTTCACACCACATACTGTTTATTTTACATTGTTTTGAGAGACAAAAAGACTTGAGAGAAAATATTTTTTGTGGGTGTTGAATGTGTTAGAAGCCATTTTCTAAACTTCTAACTAATGCATTGCTTATTTATAATTTGTTATAAGAACTCGAGAGATTTATTTTGTTAAATCATTGTGTTCTAACACCTGAGAACGTTGACGCGGCGATAATAATCAAATGGTAGCCCTGGACTCGCCACTAGATTAGAGTAGAATAAAATGCTCGAAAAAAGATAAAGACCTTATTTATAACAACTCATCATTATAGTAAAATTCTTTACCGGGCAAAGCTCAGCTCTTCGACAGCCAGATTAACTCAAGTACCATCCCATGAGCTGGCTATCGCCTTATCTTATCAAGAAAAGCTTATAACAATATTTAACAACGTATTCCAACAGATCTATCTCACAAATAAGAATACTAATAAATTTAAAATTGAAAAAAGTCAATTATTAAAATTTAATATATGATAGTTTTTAGATATTGAGCGAGTAGAATGTATGGGATGGACAGGCCTCGACAAGTTTTGGTTATTTTACTCAATGAAATTCATTGTTCATCGAAATTTCAGCACCAACCACTCAGTCATTAGATTTTAAATCTAAATAAATAAGTAAAGCTCAACTGTGATGCGAATGAAATTAAAAGATGGTGAAGTAGTAGATAGAGAAACAAAATTGATAGAAACACACTTTTGCAAAAAATAGACAAACTTATTGTTGCGGTGCTTAAAATTGCTTTGGGTTACTATGTGGTGGTTTATATTGACATATATGTGTCATTAATCTCTTCTTACTTATATATATGTTGAAATTTCAGGTATTACTTAAGATGATGTTGTAAATGCTTAATAAGACCATTCACACCATGTTCCTTTAGGATAGTTTAAAATATAGAAGTCTCATTTTCTGGCAGTGACAAGCATAGCAATGTCCCATGCTACAAGTTTGAATGTAGCTCCATGTGGTGTTTATTTCTAAAGAATTTCTGAGTACTACTCATTTATCAAGAGGCAGAATGTAAATATTTTGGGGATGAGTGAGACATCAATTCTTTGTTAGGGAGTAATGTATGTATTGTGGTCCTCGAGATCTAGATTCCTATATTTAGGACACTGGAAGATGATCTTGGTAAGTGCAAGAAATGAAAAAAAAGGAAAATATTCCTGAGCCACATTGAATGGAGAGAGACAAGTTAAAGATAGAGGGTTGTTGAGGACTTCAGGTATTGTGCCTTGTTTATTGTAGTCTATGTGCTAGGGATCTGGTTATTAGTAGAGCTTTATTATGTACTATTCCTTCCGTTACAAAATAAGCTGATCATTTAATCAAAAAATAATTTATTAGCGAGTTACGAAATCAACGAAAAAGAATAAAGCTTCACAATTTTCACGCGATATAAGATTATTAACCAAGAAAACAAATATAAGCGAATGACGATAAGAATTTCAGAAATTTCAATACATAAAAGCTTGCATTTGAAAAGCAAACAATCAATTATTTTGAAACAAGAATTTTTGGTTAGAAATTTATCACTTATTTCGGTATCTGGAGAGAAAGAGTATTTTTTACTCTCCATTCCAAAAAAGATATTCCATTTCACTTTTTTCGTAATAAACTCAAAATTTTGACCATGATTCTCATTAACATAAAAAATAATATACCACGCAGGATTCGTTGGGGATTGCTTCAATATATATATTTTCAAATATCATCTTTTATAAATTTTACGATCAGAAATTCAGCTGACATTTACGCTTAAGCCCGTGAGCTGACCGCTAAAGTCAAATGAAACAATCTTTTGTAATGTAAGAAAAATATTATTTAAATCGATCTCATCATTACAATGACTCGATCCCAAAACTTCATCATTATGCACGAGACTGGAGGCCAACTGAACTTGCAAAAATGAAGAATAATTAAATGATGGTCTTGTATATTTTAGGAACTATTCTGAAAATTTAATTCAATTGTTAGATTACAGTTAGTTTTATCTTACGACTATAATTAACTACGATACTAAAGTTCAATTTGTTTCAACGCATCAAGAATAAAACAATCATACTTTATGAACTATTTTCCATGCCATCGTAGGTCGATCTAGTTTATCTTTAAAGAGGTGGTTCGAAATATACACTAAATTTTTTTAAGCAATTTTAATGAAATATTAATAATAAAATCCATACATTTTGTAGTCGAATCTCCAATTGTTCACAGCTGATCCACATAAGCTAGATAGAGAGACAACAAATAATTCTAAATAAACAATTTATTTACACATATATAATAAAATAAATACCACTTAATAAAATAATAAGATTGATCATAGATTGTAAAAATATAGGCCAATTAAATATTACGATAAAGTTTTGGATATGTATTTTTAGTTAATAATTAAAATGAGATTTTAAAAAGCTTAATAAAAATAGAAAATTATAAAAAGCTTAATAATAATAACTTGGAGGTGAGTTGGTGACATATGGTATTGCCGTATGGGTTATGTTATATACTAAGAATTATAAGAATAGCAATAGCACAAAAACAAAATGTATATAGCTGCCAATATTCAAATTCTGCCCAATCTAATAAACAAATTTATCAATTTAGCTAGCACATTTTTTAGTGGTTTAAGTGAATAAACTTGTACATAGTCAGGTCCGCCACTACATGCCACTAGAATTACCAGTTCGTAGAATTTCTAAAGATGATTAAGTATTGTCGTATTGATATCAGAAATTTGAAGAGCTTGGTGTCCATGGACCGTGATTCACAATCGATCTTTCCAATTTCAAAAAAAGTAACATTCCGGTGGAGAATTCAAAGTTTCAAACTATTTGGTGAGTATGTCTTATAGAAATAGAATGTATTCAACATTGTTGCAAGTTGACTCATTAACTTTGATCAATAATCAAATATCCGATTTTTTAAATGGGCATCCTAATAAAAAAATTATTTTAAAATACTTGCCATACTTAAATTCAACGCAACATTTTAATACTTTTTGTTATGATTTGTTTGAATATTTTGAACATGCTCCTCAGATTTATTAACTTTTTAATGACTTTTGACAATTTAATGTTGGGTATTTCTTCAGAGGAGAGCATAACCAACGTTAAAAAAGGGTACTAGCAAGAAACCCCTTTTCATCCCAAAACACTTATTTCTGCAGAAAATGTGTTATTGCTAACAATCAAAAATAGTTTTCCAAATTGTCAAAATTCATTTCTGGATCTTGTATTGTTAATTTGTTGTATTGATTATGCAAAGGTTCCTCGCTATTCATTTTGATTGTTTAGAAAGAAAAGATTTAAACAATTGCATAATTGTTAGGATTTATTGAAGTTGAAAAAAATTACATAAAGTTAGAATTTGTATAAGAGAGAATTTATTAGAGGGAGTCTCAAAGAGATAATGAAACTGCAATTATGAGTAAAAATGTTCTTCATGACTATTTAATACTATTGATATGAAAGGATATTATAGTATATTTATAATATTTTTTGATGTAGGAAAGTTTTTTTATGGTGGAAAAATTAAAGTACTTCCAGAACTGAACTAAATTTCCACAAGTGTTCTGGAAAAATGGACTCGAGAACCAAAGAATTTTCCCTTCCATTTGGTGAGATTTAGCATGGACATCTTATATGATCCCCCTTTTTCTCCGCAACTTGATGAGTGGAACCTGATCAAGTCGTGCAATGTTTGATTTGGATTGAAAGCTAGAGTCTAGTTCGATCAATCGGTTTGGATAGAAAAAAATTGAGTCGGGTTCGATTTGGTTCTCCTCAATCCCCAATCTGGAAACATATGTCATTCTCACTTTTCCTTGTAACCTACAACTCATCTAGACAAAATATGAACGTATCATAAAATATTCCCTAATTTTCTATACCCTAATTTGAAATAAGAGGAAGTTTATTCTTTCAGCCTTAATTAATGTTTAAACCAATGATCATTGGTTTACCATATAGTTGAAGCTTAATTAAAATTTAGAATAACGAATTGAAGAATGACCTTTTTGAAAAATCTGTGACCTTTTTGAAAAATCTAAGGCAATTTATGGAGAGTTAAAATGACCATTCAAATTCTACGACTTTTTTGAATAACCATTAAAATTTATGACTTTTTTGAATAAATCTTAGGGGGTAATAGAAAGAGTTAACATATACCGGAAACAATTTGAAAATAAAATAGTTCATGAGGCAATTTAAAATGTTAAAATAGTTTAGGAATAATTTGAAAAATTAAAAAGTTTAGGAATAATTTAAAATGTTGGACTTATATAGATCTAGAAAAAAATGAATTGAATGAAGAAGAGAGGATATAAAATACATCAAAATTGTGGAACGATAACTTTTATAAATAAAAATTTAGGCTAGACAACTAGTTAAAAAATGAATGGAGTACTAGTTATTACAGATTTACAGTAAAAGCTTGTGAACGTTAGCTTTGGTTCACTGATGATGATTGATTCATGATAATATTTACTTTTATGCGAGTATATGGACCTAATTAAGAGATCCTTTGGCGAGGTAATTATCTCTCGACCGAAAAAAACCCCGAAATTCTCTCTAGCAAGTAAAAGAAAAACTTGCTAACAAATCACACGCTTTATTCAATACGTGTAAGACAAAAATTTCAACAGTTGATCAAGTTTGATCTCGAAAATTTGTGAGCTTTTTACATTTACGTGGTTTTTCAACACGGTTTCCTTCATTCATCCCTCTTTTGGAAAGAAAAAAATACACGTCTTCATTCATTGATAAAAAAACAACAATTTTGGGGCTCATTACACAAAAAGAGAAGATACAATTTTAGTAATCTCATATGAATGAGTCTTGAAGTGAGAATTACTTGTCTCGATGAGGTGAGGATTAAGATGCTTCTTGTCGACAAGAATCGCACCCAAGGTTTGAAGGAATGAAGACCACGGAACTGCTCTTACCAAATAAGGGAGTGATTAGCAAAATTTTTGATGGTCAAGCTAATCCAGAAGGGAAAGTTTGGGATTTTTCAAGCAAGATTGGTTATTGTCTTGCTATCTTTTTTCTGTATGTCTTTCTTAGTTGGTCCAGAAACTCTAAGTCATTCCGGAAAATGAGCAATGAGCTCGAAAAAGTTCAAGTATCAACATTTATCTCATTACAGAAGAACAATGAAGTGTTAGTACATATTTCTCGAGTGTGTACTGAAAGGAAAATGTTTGAACTTGATGATCTTGATGATGACTCAGTGACGAATGAGTGGATGACTATGAAGGCCCGATCCTATTTGAATTCACATTGGACAGACATGATTATGCTCCCAAGCTAACCTGTTCAACTGGGACAACTTCTTCTGAGATAGTATTTGAAGATGAAGACCAGGGTCTAATTTCAATCAGATTGACCCAATTAAAAGTATTACTACCATAGAGTTTGAGGACTCTGGGAAGCTCCCTAGCTTGGCTAATTATGGATCAACTCTCTACTGATGTCAATTATAATGAAGTGGCTCAATGTTTTGAAGGAGAAAAGAATGTAGAATCAGACGTCGAGTCCAGAAGCATCGGTGGACTTGATGATGAGGAATCAGGTCATGTTAAATCTCACTCTCATAACTCTTGTACCCCAGGTAACCGTCTTGCCCCTAAGCTTTCCTTAGTTATATGTCCAATTTACTATTTTCTAAATAGATTTGGGTGGTTGTTATAACGTTAAAATCTTATTAATAAAGCCCTATCTTGGGCGCAGAAGTGCAAAGATTCGAGGTTTCTCTGATTCATCTCATATGCATCTTTAGTAATGCATTATAAACCCGATATTTTTTTTAAGTGAAACTATTTGCTTTGTAAACACTGCTAACTCTAGACTCTCTAAATTATTTTTTATTTCTCCTTTTGGCTTTGATCGTAGGGTCATAGTCTGCGGAGTCTTTGGGTTGGTTTCTCGCCGAGCATTAAAACTTTTATCACAATCTACCGAAACACACCCACTTCTCTTTGAATTAACTACAGAACTCAATACACCCTGGTACTTTGTTTGTATTTATGGCCATCCCCATCTCCAACACAGACAAGACACTTGAAATTCAATTTTAACCCAACTTAAGCCCTTCTCCCACCTCCTAATCCTACTGCAGTGGTGACTTGATCGGGTTCTTTAAGATTGAGAAATCGCCAACTCCAAAAAATACCATACCTGGTTCTCTTCACCTCCTCAACTTCCTCAATGAGTTGAGTATTGAAGATCTTCCTCATAAAGGATGCAACTTTTCTTCTTGGTGTTCAACATGGTGTCTTGATGCAGCTTGATGGGTGCTATGGGCAATTATGAGTGGTGATTGCCTTTCTCTACCTCATCTTGTGTTGGCCTTCCCATTCAAAGATCTGATCATGGTCCCCTCATTATCTCAACAAAGAATGTCAAATCTTCATCAACAAGACCATTTAATTTGGGATAACCACCAAAAGCTTACGATTTCCCTCTTATTGTGGTGGATTCATGGTCTTCCATCATCCCACAACTCCGCTTATTCAAACACACATACTTTGGTCCTCAATCTCAAAAATGTTAAAAAGGCTATTAAAGATTGGAACAAACACCGGGTTGGAAACATTTTCTCTAAATAAAAAAACATCCAAGATAAGCTGCTTTTAGGAAAACCGCTAACCACGTCCTCACAGCCAACCATGTGATGTTAACCTGAGAAACCAATTGGACCTTGTCCTTAAATATAAAGAAGAATACTGGTTTCAACGATCTAAACTTACATTACATTTACGAAGGGGATCGTAATACCAAGTTCTTCCACTTCCATGTTAAGCACAAGACCAAGATCAATAACATCCTTGAGATCAAAGATTTTGCTGGAAATATCATCTCTAATGAAGATGATATCAGAAACCATTGTAAAACCTACTTTGAGGATCTGTTTAATCCCCATAAATCACTTGGCATAAACCACACTCCAACAATCTACCCGTCCCTCCAAACACTACTGACCTTTTCTTTGACGGATCTCATGTCTTAACATCCCTTTCACACAAGATGAAGTAAAAGATGCTCTCTTCTAGATGCCTCATTACAAATCTGATTAAGTGGCTTCCCCATTGAATTCTACCAAAAGAACTGGGACATTATTGGTAGTAGTAATTAAAGCCCTCTTGAGTTTCTTCACAATGGACACATCCTCAAAGAAATAAACAACACTTTCATCACACCGATACCCAAAATTGACAACCCGACCTTGATTAGTGATTATAGAACCTTTGCAATGTTATCTATAAAATTGCTTCCAAAGTGCTTGTCAATCATTCTTTAAACTCATGTGAACTCTCTTTTGTCCCATTTCAAAATGGCTTTGTGCGTAGTAGATGTGCTCAAGAAAACATTATCATGGCCAGGAACTCACCCATAACTATCGAATCTTTAAAAAATAAAAAAAACATGTTATAGCGTACAAAAATTGACATGATAAACACTTTGTCGAGATTAGGCTGGAGCTTCTTTTTCAAACTTCTTGGCTTAGTTTTCCCTCTTTGGATTCATCTTGTAAGGAATGTGTCTCTATAGTTCAATCTTGGGCAAACTTCTTACACCTTGATCCAAAGTGTGGGCTAAGATAGGGCAATCCTCTTTCACCCATTCTCTTTTTGCCACTTTCTCTTTGAAGCTCTCTTCAAGAGATAAAATATCTTAAGGGATGTCAATTGTAAAATAATTCCCAAATCTCCCACCTACTATTTGTAGATGATAGTTATTTTCATCCATCACGAGATAACAAAAGTATCCAAACAACAATGCCATCTACGTCTTTTGCAAAGACTCTGGTCAAATTATTAACTACCAAAAATAAATAATCACCTTTAGTCCCAACACCCCTCCTCACGTTAAGCAGGTTCTCTCTCTGCTTTGGGTATATCTCAATCAGATACTTTTGATAGCTACTTGGGCATTCCTCTTGATATAACCACCAATAGAAAATAAATATTTACCAACATAGTTGATAAAATCAAAAGAAGAATCTTTTCTTGGAAAAGCAAGTTTCTCAACTTTGTGCCAGGAGGTCACACTTACTCGAATCGGTTCTTGAACCATCTTGAATTACATCCTATGAGGTCTACTTTTTACCATTTTTCTTTGAGGGGTTCTCAATCCCTTTGGATTAACTAGGAATTCACACTTGCACATTGATGTTAACAAAAGAAGGTTTAGGTTTAAACACTTAGACAGCTTCCAACCTACCGCTCCTTGCTCGTAATATGGATGGTATTGAAGAAAATTACTATGGATATAGGAGTATAAATACAAATCCATAGTTCCGAGGGGATCTTTAAAGTGCATACTACATTATTCAATATAAAACATATAATTAATTACATGAGCAGAGGACTTAGAGTGCGGTGGGTAAATTCCACCAAAATCACACGGCAATTCACAACGTGGTGACTTCCCTCCCGGCTCCTTGTTGTAATATCCAATCGTATGATATCTACAGTTAGTCAGCAGGAGGGGTTGAATCAAGAACTAATCTATGCTAGTAAACAAGGATGAACAAAAACCAGAAAAACCCCAAAATTCTTGGGAGAATTTCGGCCAAAGGCGGCTACTTAGGGTTTTTTGATAAAAGTTTTCTCAAAAACTTATGATGAAAAACCTAAAGTTTGCTTATATAGGGCTAGGTTAAAACAAGCCCGATAAGCGACCGATTAAGTATTAGCTTGACTGGGTGCTCTATTAGTTAGATTAAGACACTAATGGAGTTGCTAAATAAGGATTGAACTATTTAATTAAGCTAATGAAATGAAAGTAATGAGTCAATATCAATAATCTTTCAAGTTATCGATAAATACTAAAATTACTCGAACCAATTAAATAACTATTTAATTGATTCTATTCAATTCAATCGATATTCTACATAAAAATGTAGAACCGCTTGTAGTGAAATACATTTCTCAATTATATAGTTCTCTTTAATTTCATACATGAAATATAACTCAACGTCCATGTGACCTTCTAGGCTCGAGATAATAGTAAGTTGTATAATAATAATAATTGACCAATTACTATTATTATAACGATTAATAGTAAAGATCTGGCAATAAAACCACCTTGCTTAAATTATATGAGAACCCACACTAGTAATATACAATTACTAAGTTGAACATAAGTTACATTAATCACATTTAACAAGCTGGTAAATGAATTGCTACATGATTATGCATAGCAGACATAATAAATGGAACGATTCTCATTGATTTCAGCGCTCCCAACTTTGCCCTTGGGCGATTATCTTACAATTCCTTTATCACGCGATCTCTAATTAAGTAGGCTAACCATAAAATTGTGTCATGAAAGCGCCCTGACTTTCTTTACTCGAGTATGAGCCCGAATAAGCATTTATGGCGTCCCGTAAATAATCGGTACCAAGCGTGAGAGGCACGAGATCTTCCTTGTATATCAAGGATGGACAAATCCCTCCCCAATATATCGACATCTATCGCTATACTCGGCTATGTGACTGACATATGCGTTATAATCCCGCTTAAGGAAGGCGTTTGGTCATAGTCAAAGTCTGACTTGTATAACACGGATAGTTATATATCGTAGGTCTAAAAATTGGCGAACCTAAAATTCTAAGCAATGTCATAGGACACCCAGAGATATACATATCTTCTATGAATTCGTTTCGATGCATTACCGGCTCCCCGATCGCGCCCGGACCGGCCCACGGTATTGATCACAGTCTGCGACTAACATTGATGATCTTGATCACTAATCAACACCATGTTAGTCATATGATGCTTGTCGCAACTTGCTCCCGGCATCGACGAGGCCCTTTTGGCTGTCATTATGTTTCATGGGCTTGAGACATGATGCAGTTCATGTTACTGAAAACATAGACTAACCTAGGAGTTTAACCTTTCACTCATCGAGGATACACTATATATATTATATGTAAATTCAAACATATAGTCATAGCAAACAAATATATATTAAAATATAAGAAGCAATAATATTCAAATATTTGTTCACATAACCTGATAGATACATCTTGGCTAAAAACACTTTGCCTTGGCTGCGACATCTGTGTCTAAGACCTATGTTATTTGCATGCTCATCATTACTTTGCGACTTAGTGGTTTAGTAAAAGGTAAACCGGTGGCCTGTTTCTACTTACATGCTGACATCCTCTATCAGCGTATCTCTAATCGGTGATACTTTACGATGCGTGCTTGGATTTGTGATGTCCAACAAAGGGATTCACTTAGCTTGAGCTATTGCGGTATTGTCACAAAGCAACTCAGCTGAATCACTGATGCTAGGTACCACACCAAGTTCGGTCACGAACTGCTTTATCCAACATGCTTCTTTAGTGGCTTGGACGGCTGCGATGTACTTTCGAGATTACGTGGTAGAATCGGCAGCGATTCTGTTTGGAACTCCCTCCAGTCTTTGCTCCACCGTTGAGCGATGGGAATGATAGTAGATCTCTGGAGTTTGGCTGGCGTCGGGGTGTCTGTCACTTGCTAACTCCTCCTCTCATGCCTGCCAAGAAAGCATCTTTAGTTCTTCTCGGATACTTCAGATCGCTTCCCTTTACAATCCGATGGCTTTCTGGATTAGCTTGGTATCTCTTGGTTACGCCAGTGCGTAAGACACATCGGGTCTGAGTGCGCAACATAGCATACATGATGGATCCTGGCACGGCATAAGGTATGTCCTTCATTACGTTCATCACCGGCACTAGTAGTGGGACAGCGTATTGCTTTCTGGCGAGTTGAACTCCCGTGTCTCGTGGGGAGATTACCCTTCTTGGAATTACTCATGTTGAACCTTTGCGATTACCTTATTCACATAAATTATCGACAAGTCAATCGACCTCTGGCTCGATCGGTGGATCTTTTATTCCAAGTATATATTGTGCTTCGCCTAAGTCCTTCATTGGCTGTTGCCGCGGCCGATCACTTGGCCCGAGTTTAGTAACTCTCACGTTGTTTCAATGATAAGTATGTCATCGACATACGAGACTATGAATGATACATGACTCAGCTTCACATGCTTTATGTCTGCTTGAATTCTTCTTCGTTCTTGATGAAACCAAGCTGATTGATTCATCAAAGCGTAAGCAGGTGTGCCAGGATACTGCTTAAGACCATAAATGGACTTTTACCTTGCGTACATACTTAGGTCCTTTGAGACATGTAAAAACTGAGAGGTTGTACCGTAACATCTTCTACAAATTTCCATTGAGGAAGCGATGCTTTTTACATCCATTTGCCATATTTCATAGTCATGAAATGCGGCCCAGTAATAGATCTCCGGATGGATTTAAGCATAGCCATTGGCGAGTAAGTTTCGTCATAGTCCACTCCGTGAACTTGTTTGAAACCTTTCGCTACAAGTCTAGCTTTGAAAACATCAACGTTTCCGTCTTTATCATGTTTCTTCTTAAATACCCATTTACATTCAATAGGGCGAGCCCCATTTTGTAAATCCAACAGGACCAAACCTATAGTTTTTGGTACACATAGAATCCATCTCGGTGCGCTGGCAATTTGCCATTTATAGAGCATCCTTGCTATTCATTGCTTCTAACTGTAGAAGTGGAGCTCGTCACTCTCAATGATGAAAGCTTCGCGTCACAGGCGCTCACGGTTGGGTAGAATCTGTTGGATCTCTAAGGGTTGGTTATTTCGCGGCTTCACGTGGATCAGAGCTTGGGTCTTCTATGAAGAAGGTTCCAATTCTTGTGGTGTGTCGGAATGCCTGCGCATTAGATGCATCGATGTTGACTTACGTCGGCTTGAGCTTCGTCAAGATGAACACCGTTACTTCTGGTCCTGCAGACCCAGATATTCGCGCAAAGGAATACTCTTTGTTAAACGTGAAGATTTTATTCTCTAACTTCGGGTAGAAGTAGTAACCAAGCTGATTTCCCTTGGATATCCTGAAATAGCATTTATCATATTTGAAACATAAGTTTATCTTTTGTTAATCTCTTAACGTAAAGCAGCACGACCCCGAATCTTTAGAAAACCCAACTTGGGAATCTTCCCGAACCACAGGTTAAATGGGGAGTTTATCTGTGACTTGGTTGGACATGTCACATTTTAAGGTAAGTGCCGTGCTTAAGTGCATATCCCGAGAGTGGCGAGAGAGGTAGATCGGATAGGCTCATCATAGATCGAACCATGTCAAGAGGGTTCGATTCTCCTTTCGGACACGCCATTATCTTTGTGGCGTTCTGTGGAGTGAGTTGTGAAACAATACCACACTACTCTAAGATGAGTATTGAATTAAATGAGCTCAAATATTCTCCACCTCTATCAGACCGGAGAATCTTTATTGTCTTGTTCAATTGGTTTTGTACTTCATTTTGGAACTCCTTGAATTTCTCAAAGGACTCGTGTTTGTGTCTCATCAGATACACAAAACCCCGTATTCTTGTAGTCATCGATCAAATGTAATGAAATGAATTATAACCTCCTCTTGCGGATGTGTTCATTGGCCCGCAATACATCAGGTGTATGATCTAATAAATCACTTGCTTTCATTTAAGCCAGTGAGGCATTTTTTGATGTTGCCCGAAGGCAAGACTCGCGCTTATCGTATGATTCATAATCGAAACCTTCAAGTATTCCACGGAGTGGAGTTTCTTGATTCGGTTCGTTAATGTGACCTGATGCCATTCTTATGGTATGTTTGAAGTTTGAAATCGTTAGGCCTATTCCGTTTAAGTTTATGTTATATGACTCATTAATCATGTCTAAAATGTAAGACCATTTTTGAAGGGAGGCATTTTGATACCCCACTAGTTCTGATGATCTAAATTCAACAAGGATCTATTGAGAAAATGAAAACCATCTATTATTCAAAATAGAAATAGAAATAACAATGCAAATTGCGGTACATAGTAAACGAGATAAGTTCAAAACAAGGCCCATTGGGCAAATTTAAACTAATGGATCCTCTTGCGAGGGCATGACCTTCGCGCCATTTCCTTGAATCCGTTTCCCACCACGCGAATCATTTCCCTCTTTAGGTCTTCTACTTGACTTGAGTTCACGCATATTACGACAAATATGAGAACCTACAACGATTATACACTTTACAGTAAATTAGAAGTTGTACAAACTTGATAACATACTAACGCACTTTAGGCTTGGTGTTTATTAAACCATTTTTTCCTATCTCGATTGAATTTCCCTACAGACGCTTTCAGTGACCCTTGAGTTTGCAATAATTGGCAGATGTCATCTGCGAGAGGCTTCCCTGCACTTCTGTCTTGCGGCGTTTTGTAGAAACAGCAGCGGTAAAGCGGAAGACTCTTGTCATATCAAAAAGCTTCATTAAGCATCGGCAATGGTTATTTGTTTATGAATCTCGGCGAGCTTGATCGACCTTGTACTGCTATAGCCTTTGATATACTTAGACATATCGACTAAAAGCCGAGATCTCGTGGTGATAAAGAACTCTAACTTGGGAGCTTATCTGCGGCAGAAGGATCTGCGCATTTTGGCGGATCCGTTACCTCAATCTGTCTGACTGCGTATTTCGGCTACTTGGTCAATGAGGGCACGAAAACTTTTCGTATTTCTCATATTACGCGGCTCCTTGATTCACTCAGAGCTTCGATGCATGTCATATACGTGATACTCATCATACGAACTGAAACTTGGCTCCATGTCCGGTAAGCATAGACACTTTAGTTTGAAGAGTCCTTCTTGTGGCACCATATTTCTTCGAGCGTACATCGATTGTCCCGGAAGGTGTCTTATAGAATTTCTTTATACGAGGCGTATTCAATCCGTGCAACGAAGGCCTTCCAACTCACGAGACCACGTCTCAAAATTTGCACCGTCGCCCACACGCGGCCGAGTTAATGTAGTTTGAAGCGAGTTCTAGGGGTAACAATAGTGGTAGCCATATTAATTCTACAAGAATAAGTAAATAAAATAACGGACTTCGGTAAACTATGTGCTAAAAACACTTACAATTAAGTGTAAGTAAATACTAATACTTCAAATCTCCACGAAATATATTAGTATCAAGACCTATTACACTTAAATTCAAGCGGCAACCTTTACTACATTTTGAATCCGATTATAATAGTAGGTTGCAACCAATTATGTAAAACTACATAACTCTTGTGTCACTAGCATCTGCTGCAGGATGCTACCCAACGTTGTATCTCAGAAAACCGGTTAAGCATGCAATTAAACCAAGGAAGTGTTACTTGATTGATCATCGAAAGCCCACAACGTTAGTGGAAATCACTTCAACATGATCCATTGTCATATCAAATGCAACATTGCCAACACCCGCCATCCTGGTGTATTGCCCAATTGATGCGATTGATTGCACAACTTTAAAATTGGGCGATCTTTTTGCTTAAATTTTTAATTAGGTAGAGATTATTATTACTTTGTTTTTCATTTACTCATGCATACTAGCACACATAATCCAAGCAATACATGCAACATGAAAAATAAAACAAGTAATGCACATTCAGAGATATACGATGGCCCTAGAACCTATTACAAGTATTTATCAAATACTAACATAAGTCCCTAATTCTTGTATCTTGTACTTAGGATCCATCACGGAGTCCACCAAGTATCACCACCGTGAAATGATCTTCAATATCTTCACTTGTTACAATATTTACATACTAGCCCATCTTAGGCGACTTGCAAGCTTGTGGAGTAAAAGCAGTAAATAAATAAATACAAGAAATATGACTAAGAAGGTCATTTACAACATTAGGATTCGCGGACAGCAAAATAAATGGGCCATATCTATATACCTCCATTCAATCACCATTTACAAAATATAGGCACTTTATTAAATCACATAAATGAACTTAATAAATATTTTAAATGGCATTGGAAAATGCATGTTTGTAATTATCAAATTAATTAATCCATGTAATTACACATATTAAAATTAATTAATATAAACTCAATTATCATACACATGTCAATTAATAATTATTACCAATAATTATTAACCATATACATATTATAGAAAAATATTTATCACAAATATATTCTAAAATATATTAAGTAGTGAAATTGTTACCATAATTGTTATATCACTTTTAAATTAATTTAAAAAGATATAATATAAAGGAAATTAATTAATTGTCATCACATAATTAATTACAATTAATTAGTTGATTAAAATGACAGAATAATCAATAAAAACCGAAATATAACTAGTCCCGTAATTTTAGAAAACCAAAATAAGGAATAAGTCGAATTAGGGTTTCCAAAATTAAGGCACAAATAAATAATGGGCTCGGACGACCGGCCTATGGGAGCCTACGGTGGAGCCACTTGGCCGCCCCTCCGCCTAGGTCGTCGTCCGACGGTCATTTTGGTACCAAACTCACCCGATCAAACACAGATCGCCGGTAGTCGGCCGATTATGGTAATAATACCATATTTAACTCGGGTTTTTCGGATTTAATTTAATTCGTTTGTAGAATCGTTTTGAAACTTAAATCTTCAAAATTTATGTGAAATTGAACACGTTAAACTCCATAATTTTTCACGGAACAAATCCCCTTGGTCGTTCATTGAAAATAAATTTTTTCATATTTGAGTATTAATTAAGCAGTCTAGAAATCTCAAAAATTGTTTTGAGGCACTTAGAAAAATCTAAAAATTATAAATTGTGGAAGTCTTCTACGTGCTATCTGGGTTCAAAAAATTAGGTTTAATTTTACAAAATTTTACACGCCCAAACCGTTTACAAAGCTGTTTTGAAGCAATCGGTCATCGTCCTTTTGTTTATGAAACTTAAAATCCATGTTAACAAAATGTATTAATACATCATCATAAACTTGTAACACATGTGGCAAATCAATAATCAAGAACATGGTGATTTATTCTCATCATATATTTATCAATTAAATATATGAACGAAATTAATCAAATAAAAATTGATAAAACACAAAACAAGCAAAATAAATAATGTAAAAGCAACTTTAATTTGGCTCATGAAAGTGCCTTTGAGAAATTACTATGGATATAGGAGTATAAATACAAATCCATAGTTCCAGGGATCTTTAAAGTGCATACTACATTATTCAATATAAAAACATATAATTAAATATATGAGCAGGACTTACAGTGCGTGGGTAAATTCACCAAAATCCACAACGACACCAAATTCTAGCGTGAATTTGACTTCTCGGCTCCTTGTTGTAATATCAATCGTATGATATCTCCTAGTTAGTCATGGAGGGGTTGAATCAAGAACTAATCTATGCTAGTAAACAAGGATGAACAAAACCCAGGAAAACCCCAAAATTCTTGGGAGAATTTACATTTCAAAAGAGCTACTAGGGTTTTTGGTGAAAGAGTTTTTGCTTATGATATGAAAAAACCCTAAAGTTTGCTTATATAGGGCTAGAGTTAAAACAACCGGTAAGCAACCCACGTTAAATATTAGCTTGACTCCAAGTTAACTCTATTAGTTAATTCAGACACTAATGAGTTACTAATAAGAGATTGAACTATTTAATTAAGCTAATTAAATAGTAATGAGTCAATATCAATAATCTTTGAAGTTATCGATAAATACTAAAATTACTCAAACCAATTAAATAACTATTTAGTGATTACATTGTTCAATCGATGTTCTACATAAAATGTAGAACCCTTGTAATTGAAAACAGAACACCAAATTATATAGTTCTCTTTAATTTCATACATGAAATATAACTTCCAGCGTCCTTGTGTATGACAGCTAGGCTGAGATAATAGTAAGTTGTATAATAATAATTGACCAATTACTATTGTTATAGCGATTAATAAGTAAAGATCATGGCAATCGCTCATAACCCCTTAAATTATCATGAGAACCACTTTTATTAGTAATATATCTGATTACTAAGTTGAACACTAAGTTAAAACAATCACATTTAGCTTTAAGCGGTAAATGAATTGCTACACAATTGTCGCAACGGGCATAATAAATGGAACCAATTCTCATTGATTTCCAACGAGGTATCTCATTCAATACCCTTCTACACCCATGACACTTCATGCTCAAGTCAAAATACTTTCTGAAATAGTAAGTGTAGCGATATTGCGTAACAATGTCGTGCAGGAGTTGGTAACGCGGACAGCGGCAAGTACAAAGCGAACACCACGAATTGTTAGCTTTAGTTAGGTGCCCACGACCTCGTGCGGAGGTACAAGCCCGGTAAAGATTGCACTATGAGTAAGAGGTGTTACGAGGGTCTTAATAAGAGCGGTATCCCAACTTCTAAAGCTGAAAACTCTATCAACTAGTCGAACCAGGCTCCCCCTGATTCTTACAATCTTTGGCTATGATACACAATGCTCAACAGCATGTGATTAAGGATAGTATATGTTGGTTTCAGACCTGTCCTTGTCAATGTGTCAAGAACAGGTGTACAATCAGTTTGAGTCAAAAGAACAAAAACTCAAACACACTAAGAAGTCAAAAATAACTAGTATATGGTGAAGAGAATAAAATGAGAATATATTTCTTGTCACAGACCAGTCTTCATCCCATCTTCTTAAATAGCCCAAGTATGTAATGTGAAGGCATCCACAAGTCTTCAATCGATCTTCAACCATCTTTATGACTCTCTATAACAAATAGTAACTTATTCAAGAAGGAAAGTTTTTCTCCAAAGTCTTTTGCCAATTCGAACATAATATCTTCCACCATAAATAACCAATCTTTAAATGTCTTTAAGACTTCATAACAAATAGTAGCTTATTCAAGAAGGAAAGCTTTTCTCCAAAGTCTTTTGCCAATTTTAAACATAATATCTTCCACCATAAATAACATTCCTTTTTCAGATTGAGCAAAATCCTCAATCACATCCAATTTATTAGATTTGAATCAAGCGGTAATAATACTCCCATATTCCACTTATTTGGCATCCATCACATTAAACACATATACACACGAAAAATACATCAATAAAACATACAAACTTCCCCCTTTGGGTTTGTTTTTTCGCTTGACAAATTCAGAAACTGCAGAAACTATAATCAACTACACAGTATCAACCAAACAAGCACACAACAAAGATAATATCAGCAGTTCGCATCCAGAATATCAGCAGAGAGATAGCAGATTATCAAAGTACATAAACTTTACTCCCAAATTGTTTGCAAAACATATCCACGACATATCACAGCTATCAAAACGTAACCTTCACTTGTCATCACTTTAAAATTTACTCTTTGTCTCCTCCGGCGACATTGTCGCGTTCATAAAGTCGATAGCGGATGGATTGACAGATGACTCCCCCATAATACTTTCCTTTACAATTTTAGAACCCGGCGACACTGGAGTACCTTCCGCCACTTTCTTCTTAGGAATTTTTTCCATCTTTGCATTTCTCTTTTTTTTTTAAAGGAAGGAAGTTTATGGGTTTAGAAAGGAATAAAAATTGAATAAATGTTTCCATCTAATAAAAATCGCTGACACATACCTTGTCGGTCCTTGTTGCCGTATCATCCTTCGTGAAGTGTTTATTAATTATTTGCTATTTCTCCATGAGACCTGAGACCCGATGAGGATCTTAAAGAAACTTCCAAAAAGCGAGTTGTATCCGAGCCTTTGTAAATATATACGCCAATTGTTGTCCGAGAGCTCACATATTCCAAAACCCTGACTTTCTCCTCACCAATTCTCTAATAAATGATGCGATAATATCAATGTGTTTGATGCTATGTTGAGCAAGATTCTTGGATATATTTATAGCTCGGGTTGTCGTAAAGTCATGCACGACACCATATTCCTCCGACATACATTTCATCCACAGAGTTGAGTACAAACTACTTCCCGGCCCGGCTATGTATTGACAGTAGATAATGAGACCGAGGATTTTGCTTTTACTAAACCATTAAACAAGATTGTTTCCCAAAGAAAACATCCACCCGATGTACTTTCACATCTTCAACACTTCCATTATCGGCATCACAATAACCTTACGAAAGTCTTTGTTTTGTATCCAAATGTGTACAAAAATACCATGATGCAATGATGCAGGTACGTATTTGATTATTCTCTTCGAGATGATTTAAGTGACTCTCCTTGGGATGGCAGATCTTGAACATACACCAAGCGAGTAGGAGATATCAAGTCTACTAGGCATTTAAATAGAAAGTGCCAACGTAGCTACGTATGTGCTCACATCAAGCCCAGAGCATATGCGTCTTTTCACTGCTTTTCGCGTGTGTTGCGGCGGGCATCCTTTTGCTTTTAGCATTTTCCAAACCAAATTTCTTCACAAGATCTTTGGCATACTTTGACTGGGACAAAAATATGCTATCTTTCATTTGTCTTTGTAGGCTAGAAATGTTGCTCCCCCCGCGTACTCGTTTCAAATTCGGTTTCATCTGTTGAACAAATTGTTGCCACCATTTAATTACGACATTCCTCAAACACAATATCATCCACGTAAATTTGAGCTATCTCATAATTTGTGTTTCTCCCACAGGAAACAATTTGTTGTCGACTCCCTTCGTACATGCCCTTTTTTCCATAAAAAATTTAGTAAGTCTCGTACAGCCCGAGGTTCTTGCTTAAGCCCGTATAAAACCTTTTTAGTTTATACACATGCTGCGGATAATGCATCAACAAAACCCTTAGGTTTGCTCACATAAACTTCTTCTTGGTGATCGTTCAAGCAGCACTTTTAAATCCGTTTAAAATAACGGCTTTGAAATTAAGCGAAGCCAAACTCAATAGCAATCGTATGGCTTCTAGTCGTGCCACAGGTGCAAGGTTTCTTCAAAATCTATGCCTTCCACTTGTGAGTAACCCTGTGCCACCAACCGTGCTTTGTTGCGTGTAACATTCCCTTGCTCATCAGTTTTATTTTTGTAAATCACTTTGTTCAGAGCAATTATGCGCTCGGTTTGGGAACTAACTCCCAAACATCCTTCCTACGAAATTGAAAAAAGTTCCTCTTGCATAGCATTTATTCAAAATTCATCTTTGAGAGCTTGAGGCATTACCGGGTTCAATCGAAGAGATAAAACATGTTTAAAATATGATACTTTTCATCTTAGATAATCTACTCTCTATTTTCTTCTTGTATTAATTCCTCCATCCAGTTGCCCAATTATGTTATCAAGCAGGATGCTTCTTCTTTTAATGCGGTACGTGGTTCAAGCAACCCGTTATCCAGCAGTGGCCTTTCTGCAAGTTCGGTCCTCGTGGTACCACTGTTTCCAAGCAACTTTGTTATCCTTGGCCGGAGCTTCTTAGAGATTCGATCCAGCGTGGTATCACTGTTTCAAGCAGCTTTGTTATCGGCGGTGCTACGCAGATTGATCCGCGTGGTATCACTGTCGTAACATCTTCTCGTCCATTGTTCCCTTTTTCTATATTGCTTTCTTGGTCAAACACCTTAACATTTACGGAACTCCATAATGAGTTGAGTTTTCTTGT
>JADFUC010001803.1:0-80268 GCA_019722365.1 Lithospermum erythrorhizon | reverse complement strand
AAGTTACGTATTGCTGTTGAAAACAGTTTTAAAGGAGTCATATGAAAAGTACAACTAGAGTCTACTAACCAATCGCATTTCCATAAAGAATCGTAAAATGCAGTAGTTCAACAACGATAATCACAAAGATTACTAGTCATAAAAAGCATCACCCAACACCCTCACGTATACCAAATTAGTATGCTCATTTCTTTGACTTCAGCCATCCTTAATGCTGGACCAAATTCATGACAATTAAAAAATGGGCCCATTAGACCCAGATTTAGATCTACTTTTTGTGTAAGTATCTTTTAGTATCAGGCGCATTATGTTCATTCTTTGGAATTAAATCTATTCTCGAGATCTACTACATGCATAACCTCGTATCGGAATTCTTACTACCTCAAGAATGATTCATATCCAATTTTATTCTTAAGACCATTTACTACAACGCCTAAGCGCGACTCCTCATCAATACCATACTTAATAAACAGATTTAACATCACTTAAAAGAATCGGGTATAGTATTTAAAAAGAGCAATTTAGAGCATAATCATCTATATTCTTATCGCTATTAACTAATATCGTAAATAAGTTTAAGAAAACATCAAGATTTTTTTTCTATATCCTGAAGTATCCAATCCGAACTTAAAGAACTTCTCAAATAAGATCATTTTTACTAGTAACGAGGTTCCGTGATGTAGACTATTCAGCTTTATCCTAAAGAGTTTTATCACACTCCGCGGATTCCCACTTTTCTAATAACAAGATCACATAAGTTCAAATAAATACTGGAACATGCATTTTCATTCATTTCAATCTTTTTATCATCCCTTACGGTAGGAGCATAAGTTTGACTTACAACCTTAAAACATTTTTCTTCAATTAATATACACTTAATTTTTTATTTCCACATGCTAAAATCGACCTTCACAAACGGAGTCACACCATATCGATTCCTTGGTACCATATTTCAAAAATATAATTTATAAATAATATAACAGAAAACACAAAGTAATTTGAATTTTAAAACAATTTAACAACAAAAACCAATCCATAAAACTCAACAAAATATAATAACTTAAATGAAGATGAACCGAATACGATCCGATTTCAACAACAACAAATAAAAACTGAATTTTTTTAAAAAAAGGGATCAGCTCTTTCTTTACCTGTGGGAAATTTTACGAAAAAAAGTTTCACTACCTCCACCCCCGCCGGGGATTTTTTTTTTTAAGCCCGGACTGAAATCAATCTAAATGTCACCGTGTCAACACAAAGTCAAACTGTAAATCACCAGAGGCGAGAGAATCGTAGCAACCGAATCAATCGAGCCTACTATTTCCCACGAAAGTACCGTAGCACGAAAATCGTTTCACCCCCCGTCACTTCATTCAGTTACTACACTTCCTTTGACGAGCGAACTTCCACCTGTAACCTGGCGCGACTCATCACCGCGAAGCGACCTGACGCCACTAACACCTCGGCGGCCCCTCCTTAGCTCCTGCAACCTTGCAGCATGAACAGCCCATGACCTCTCCCGGTCCGGAACGACCCAGCTGCCCGCGATTCAAGAGATTCGAATTTTCTCCGCGAACAGGAACCTACTGACAACAAACAAACCCGAGCTCTCGATACCACCATTTGTGACATATGGATCATTAGGATTGCTGGTAATAGTTCATTTGTTGATTAATTGATTCCGACAAACCGATGTCAAATATACCATCAATTGTTCTGGCGACAACCCAACCCGGTTGGCCTTCAAACCGGCCAACTATTTACTCACAAAGGTATTTCTTACTATAACGTTAACAAGTTTTCTCACAAGTGTACAAAACAATTAAGACGAAGACTTAATTTCGGACATAATAAGATGACAAAAGGCCATTATATATAATACAGCAAGTAGTCAAGGGTTATTAAGAGGCGACAACAATTGGATTGGGTTAATCAAGCCGACTAATGATTATAACAATGGCGCTACCGAACTACGAAGATCTGGCTTTTATGTTCTTCTGTATGCTTTATTAGGTGAATCCGAGCTTTATTAGGTGACCGTCTATGTCTTCGACAATTTCAGTATTAAACGTTTATACAAGTTGGATTCTAAAATCATTTGAACTATTCAAATGTCGTTTCAGATTTCTATAAAAGAGTGGTAAATATATACATTTATATTTTACTAAGTTATTGTACTATCAATAAGAGGAGAGTATCTATTTTTTAGTTTTCATAAATCTTTACTATTACATAGAAATTCTGTCCATGGCTTATTGTAATTTCGATCGATAAATAAAATTAACTGTTAAAGGATTTAAATGGATAAATTCTTCAATTAATCATAGATGCTTTGGGGATCATCCTTAGATCTACAATAGTTGAGATAATAACGATTTAATTTAAACAACTAAGTACTATATTTTGAATTCTATTTAATTTGGAAAATTTAGATTCTCTTGCATGTAAAGCATACAAATGGAAATCCATCCGTAGTAAATTGCATGTATGAGACATTCTAATAATAGTAGAGAACAACATAGCCACCTCAGTAGAATTGTGCATGGGTTTCTCTATTAAAGAATCAGAGGGTGGCTCAAATCTTTCTAGAATTCATAGTGACCCAATTGAATGAGCTTAACAAGTTGAGCTACGCTTATATTGATAATATATTCAACAAAGGGATCCAAGATGAATACCTAAAAGAAAGAATCTTTCCAAATAAAATAATTTTCTTCTCCCACGCCGCAGAAGTCATTTTAACGTGGAAGAGATAATTAAAAGTGGACAATATCGCTTACCCAAACCAACAAAATGACCGTCGGCCCCGCCTGATTCAACATGAACTCGATAAACGAAGTCAAAATCAACTTATCATAACAGTATGAACACAATAAATAACTATAGAACATAGAAACCAGTATAATCAATGATCCGAGAAGTTTGTGAGTAAGAAGCAAGTTAGATTATAAATAACTGGCGAGCGATATTGGAAGTTGTCTATATTAGGTGTCCAGATAAAGACGACATTCTAATGGCTTATCGGCTGTGAGAATCAAGATCTTATTGTTAAAATCCGAACATGTACTCAAACAATGACACTTTTCTCAATAGTTGAATATAAAAATGCATATGTATATAGAGTTGAGAACAAAGAACAAATACTATGCTGATAGCTTACCACTAGCTACAATGAATGAAGTAATGATTCTTCTATTGTTGCTCAAGTGGTGCTAGATTTAGTGGGAGCTAGTATTCCGTCTCAATGTCATAAATGATCATTTAAAGATAAATATCTTGAATCTAAGCTTCAAGATTCACCACATCGCATATCATTATGTAGTAACAATGTTTCAGGTGTAAATGCCATTATCGTTACCATAAGAACAAACCTTGCTGATTCCATCGCAATCCAATGTTATTCGAGGAGGGTCTCCGACATAATGACCAAACAAGAAAATCCTCTAACAATGGGAAAACAACGTTATCGCATTGTCCCTATTTAGGTAAACATCGAACGGAATCAAACACTAAACGACTAAGATGTGTCATCAGTGTTGATCAATTTCTTGGATCAAAAGGGAGTATGGATACTCTAATCAATCACATGGGTTTACGAGTTTCAAAAATAGTTTGAAGGCGTAGTACTGGACAATGACCGTTAGTGAGAACTTGGAAGATAAATTATCTGTGTCCCAAGAAGATTCTCACAGAACTTATGTTGAATGCCGATTCTTATACCTCGAAGAATGTGTTTTCATAGATATTGAGTAATGTATTTTAATTCATGTCAACGTTTCTCAGAATAAGGTTTATAACGTAATGAGATCTGGGTATACTACAAGAGGGCAAATGGGAACCTAAAGCAATAGAAATTCATACAATCGATAAATCGGGTAGATTGCATTATTGAGAAGTTAAGGGTGATTTGTACCACCGCCTATGAGCCGGATATCACATTAACCTCGCCCATTACTAAGGAAAACCGCGCGAGCTCAGCGACACATTTTACCAAAGCTCGACTGAAATCGATATTGAATGAATCGCTGATACCAATATCATAAATCGCCTGAAGTGGGAAGTCGGGAGCTGGAACTATGAAAATCGATCTCATAAAATGTCCTTGAACAATTTAGGATTGCATTAAATCCGATTTACTCATTCAAATAATACACACACACACACACACACACATATATATATATATATAAATATATATATATATATATATATATATATATATATATATATATATAAGTTCAATATATATTAATTATTGTTAGATAATTAGTATTTCTTAGGATTTAACGACGATGGCTAGGGTTACGATTGCTTACTAGAGTCCGCTTTGTAATCTATATATTAAATATAATATTCGGTTAAAATATTTAATATATTACTCATTAATTGGCCCCAAGTGTCATACACAAACAAGAAAACCTAACTATATAATAAATAGTATTATTAAACTTCCTAGTATAAAGCCGAACACGGCGAAACGCCGGGATCTAAAAACTTAATTCCGGGACATAAGGGACGGACGCGAGGTGTATGTGATGGATGAGGATGGCCCAATTCTGTAACATTCTATTTTGTATGTATGATAAGATTTGATGAAGTTATTTTCCTCTAACTCTCCCTCAAACATCATTCATATAAGGAGACTAATTTGATTTGAAAAAGGTTAATGCTCACATTTTATTTGCAAGAAATAAAATCTTTTTCTCCCTCCTCTCTCAATTCGGCCGAATTCTCTTCCATCTTTTATTTCCTAGTTTGTACTTTAAAGTCAGCTCTAAGAGACGTGACCAAGTAGTTCTAGAAAAATTGCCGGTATGGACGATCTTAGAGATACTGCTTGGGTATCAGCAATTCAATTCCGTCAACCTCATCATATATAGCTTCCATCAAAAGTACACACTTCAGATCCAATTTTGTTTATTGTTTTTGTACAACTGTAGTGCCTGGGATTCGTATCCGCAAGCTTTAGAACTCGATTATAAAGCTTAAAAACACCAACAGTAGTGTGCTTGCCATAAAAAAAATGTATTGGATCTCACTAAATTTAAAGACTTGATGGTTCTCATGTCATAAGTCGAGGTTCTTTCCATCGCTGTGATTCTTCATAATGAAGCTTCAAACTCATCCCTCTTGTTGTCTTAACCACTAGATCCCTAGGAAGGCTTTTTTTGTCAGCGCGATTAGCAAGATTATCATATATCCGCATAAAATTCACAAATATTAAACTCTATCACGAATCAATTGCTTCACATAATTGTGTCCGTAAACTAATATTTATCATTGTACACCATGTTATATGCTCATGCCAATGTCACCTCACTATCACAATGTGAAACCGACGATATATGTTTTGACCAACAAAGGTAACTGAAACAAACTTGAAATGATCAAGTTTAGTTTGCCCAACTTGAGGATCAATTAACTGCCTATAGATACACACACACATTACTATGTACTGTGCATTAAAGAAGATCAATTAAAAAGATTAGTCCTTGTTTCTTGTCATTATACATTTAACTATACTGAAGAATAAGTATCAAGGCGGCTTAGCTAATTGTAAATCATGTTAAGATAAATTAGAGTGTTTGTTCATTTTGGTATTTAATTCCTCAGAGATGTCAAGAATGATAAAAACAAAGATACTTTTTTGTTTGTTGCAAGTATATTATCCAAATCTCCCAATCTATTTCACCTTCATCTTTCCGGTTCCCCTCGAGGCACCCTCCCGCTATCTCCCTCTTCAGGAAGAGGGGCAGAAAAAGGGAAACTGTCCGAAGCTCTCATATCGTTTGATATCAACATGCCCTAATTACCCTGAGAGACTCACACCTAAGATGAGTAAGAGGGATTGGATCATATGCAACCTCTTATTGTTCCAGTTTTTTCTTCAACAGATAATAATAAGCTACTGAAAAAAGATTCTTCCAAACACCCTCTTTCCTAGACCACCATTTTCGCTATTACATGAGCCTTCAATAGAAAGGCAAGTGAAAATTACAAATTAGCAATGTCATGGAATAACTTAAACAACTAAGCAATGGAAAAAATTAGAAATTGAATACTTTCAAAGAGACAATTTTCAAAAGACCTTCTACCTAAACAGTTCATGAAGTACAATATAGTACACATTGCTAGACTTCCAAAAATTTCAACAAACAACCAGTTATACATAATTAGTCATTCACTAATGTCATCAAAAAATTGGGTAACATTGAATGTTCCCATTCAGCACTCGAAACTTCCTTCTTTGATTTCCTGTTAGTAATGCAAATCCAAGTTACCTGTTTCCCTTGTACTTTACAGCCAACACTCACATTACCGGGATTTAGGCTTCTCAATCCTTACATATGGAAGAAACCTCATAAAGTACACAATCTTTGGGGTCCATCCTCGCTGTTGTGCACGACAGAACATCAAAAATGTGTTGGCGAAATAAGAATTGAAACCCATAAGAAGATGCCATAGTGCATGTCCTTGGGGATTGATAGGCCAGTCAGATATAGCTTTGCAAAAAAGGCGATCGCATAGCCAACACAAACTACCAACAATCAGAGTTACAGTATATAACTTAGCCAGCCACTTAGCTTTGACATCGTCTGAGTATATGTAATACTTGTACATCCGTGGAACACACAGGAGACAGAGGATCACAAAATGCGCCTTGAAGCCAATGCCAAGCTGAAGCAGAAAATGGAAAATACCAAAAACAGCCCCATACAGGAAGATGAAGGTGGGAATTGTACTGCGGTAGTGCCAGTCCGGAGAGTAGAGGATATAAATATACAGAAGCATTTCCCACACAAGTGGTGTTTCATCACTTTGCTGAAACCTACAAAAATCAACAGAATTATTGAGACTCTAGTATACAGTTGTAGAACAATAAATGCAGGCGTAGACTTGCTATATGTCAAACCAAGTTTTATTCACTAAAATTAATCCTGAGGTTGATGGAAAATAAAGTTCAAGAAGCTGAACACGCTTGATAAATCATCATTAGAACTTTGTCCCCGTCTTTTAGCTAGAAAGGTGACCTTATCTTAGGGACAAAGCCTCTAACATTTGAACATAGAGATTTGCTTAGGGCAGGCATTCCTTTGCAAATTCTCAGTGTATGAATGTTAGGAGCTTTACATTTTGCTATATATATATATATATATAGGTTGTAACAAAAAGTTTAACTTAGACTCTGCACTTGTAACAACACAATAACAATGCTAAGTATAGACATGGCAGACAAAGGACACACACAGGTAACCTGTTTATTCAAATGTTTCCAAAATAATTTAGACATTGCTAATCATTTTTGGTTCTAACAATAGATTTCTTTTCGATTACCACTGGGATGTAAATTAATTCTATCAAAAGGAAAAAATCTACTGTTCCCCTGTTTTGCAACTAAACCTTTTAGAGAAGGTCTCTACTGAAGATGAAAAAGTGTGACAAAATATTCGAAGGATAAAAGTTCGAAACTGAATACTAAAATAAGTTGGAATACTTGGTTGTCTCATGAACTGGACGGGAAATGCTATCACACACATGTTGCAAAGTGGCATGGTATAGCATGCTCCCGATGGCAAGAATCATGTTTGAAATGAAAAGAACACTAAATCTCTTTTCAATTCGCTGCCACAGACAATTAATCAGCCCAAAGAGTGCCAACAGAATGCACGGAACATTTGAAACAGTATTGTAAAGCTCGGCAACATAAGCAGAGTGGACATAATTCTTCTCACAACATTCAGTTGAGGATGTGACAGGGCCCCAGAAGCTAGATATTCCATCTGGCATCTCCATTCAATATAATTATGTATATGCGCTGTTCTGGAACTCCACTAATGTTTCATAAGACTGCAAAAATCATGAAAACAGTTCAATTATCGTCAGCAAAATAAAGGCAATAAACAATGTGATGGGAATTCATCTTCACATCTCCTAGACATCTCCCAGAAAGATGCGGACCAAAAGTCGCTCTTATTTTATATAATGAACCATTGAGAAGCAGAAATTGTTTAGAAACACGCAAGACCATAGTGCATCAGCAGTTCACAAGTAATAACGGTATAAAGGGTGCAGTATATGTGAAATCCCTTATTTCATACCCAGGCGAAGCGAATAAGCAAAATCTTAGGCAGAAACAAGGGCTTAAATCTTTTGCGAGTATAATGGTCAACAAGTGCGCAACTGACATCTTCCACAAGAATCTATAACTTAGGTTTATCCATATACACCATATAAAAAGATTTAAGCAAAACCAATCTTTTCATATTATTGCTTAAATGACCTAATTGCTGAAACGAAGTACCATATAGAGTTACAATTTTACAGATGCAGGCACACTATCCGAACACGAGTACACTATCTGAGCATCATCAGGGGTTAGGAGCTTAAGGAATACTTAAGCATCGTGCCTAAGTTATTCATAGTCATTGGATCAGGTGGTTTTGAAGAAATAAGCGGTTTTATTTTCAAAAAAATTGTTTAAACTACAAAAAAGGGAGGGAAAATAATGTATGTATGCTTTTAAGTACGATACTTTAAAAAATTGTTTAAACTCCTAAATCGGACTCTCTCTTAATCTTATACAATCGTGGATATTGATAAACCATCAATAATATTAAACTCCACATTAATTAGCAAAACTGTCATCAATTGAACCTCAATATATAACATCTAAGGCTCAATGCTATCAATCTTATCACATATCTCATTCTTATGACTAAAATTATTAAGAAATTTGAACATAAATTAAAAATTAGCCAATATTAAGAATATTATCAATAAACCACTAGTATTAGTGCAGTGGTCACGAGACATTAGTGAGTACTAATAAAAAAGTCCTCGTTCGAGTTCTTATAATGACAAATGTTGAATTTTTTTTATAAAAATTATTAACAATTTCCAAAGTTTATTCTCAACGTCTTTGAATCCAATAGACAAAACCCAAAATTAACAAAAGATCACCATTAAAATTAATTAATCATTTATTTATTTATATATATAAAACCAAATTTCGTAATGTGGACAATCTTTTAAATTACAATAAAATAATTCAACAAAGATCTGCTAAAATTTTAAATACCAAGCTAAAAATAAAATAAAAACCCATAATTAAATAAACAAACTTTCTCAAATTAAATGAAAAAAATATGATTTTTATATGTATTTACAAAGGAAAATTAGAGGAAAAATAGAGAAATCGTACCTGTTAATTGAAGAATATTTAATGTAAACTTAATTTTAATTTTGTCTTTTTTCTCGAATTTATTTTGATATAGAAAGTGGGCTTCACTGACAAAATAATGGACAATCTTCTTTTGTTTATGCAAATATGAAATGTTTCTTTTTAATGATTTTTCTTTTAATCAAATCTTAGGTCATCAAGTTTTGATTTAAATGTTAATTTCATTTTTGTATTTTTGATATTGTTATTTTAGGTACTCGAATTTTAATTTATATATTATTGATACTTACATTCTATTTAGATGTGGTTAAGGATACCGAGTGGAGCTTAAAAGAGATAAGGAGTTAATGACTTTCATTTAATTTTGAAAATTTTAGAGTTTATCTTCAAATATAAGTAATTTTAGACAAAATATACTAATTGACCCTCCCCCAATAAGGAAAAAAATCCTTTTAAATAGATTTAATGCTTTTGTCCCCTCAATTTTGATTCCGCCACTGATTAAGGATTATAAATTGAAAAATTTTATATGAACATTATGCTTAAGTCATTTTGACGAAGTATACCGATCGTAATACTTACATCTTCAAGAGGACATTTTGAAGTATGAAAACAAATAGAAAAAGGTAACAAGTCTTGATTCTAGATTTTAAAGCCTTATATATTTCCTAATAGGATGTTGTTACTATGTACAATTGTTAAATTTTATATACGTAGTCGAAAATTTGATAAAAACAAAATTATCCTTTATACACCATATATTTTTTATTTTGAAGATAATTATTATGATTGAAATTGTGATAAAATGACAAAACCACCATATATTTTGTATGTTATTTTTTTTAAGATTGAATATAACATGAGATCACATGTTAAAAGAAGATGAAGATTGATGAACTAATCTGAAATCGCCATTAAAATTGAAGAAAGAAAGCTAAAGCTCTAATGGAGAAGTCAACACTTTGGTCAACGATGAAGAAGAAAGAGAGAGAGAGAGAATTTATTTTCATTTCTGTTATTTTCGGTTACATTATGATGTGGCCACTTCGGACCTTTTTATACAAAGTTGGACCAATTGAATAAAGAATAAAAGTCCAAGCCCAAGCTAGTAATTTCATCATGTTTCCACACACTAAATCAATTAGCCACTAAGCAATCATTAATTGAATTGAAAAGCAAACAGCTCAGCATAAAACCATTCAAACGTCATCACTTAAATAACATTAACCGACTCTTGGGGCTTGGCTTTTGATCTGTATTCGCCCAGCCACTTACATGAGATGAAACTACAGGTAAAAAGTTCATCTTGAAAAGCATATCAACAAGAACTGTGGATGGGACAATCTTGGTGAAAATGTCAGCAGCTTGAGCTTTTGAAGGTATATACCTCAATGAAATGAAACTTGCCTTGTAATGATCCTTTATGAGGTGTGATCAATTTCTATATGTTTTGTTACTGCCAAGGAGCTAAATTCTCAACCATATTTATAGTTGCATTATTGTCCGCATTAACTTTGAATGAAGAGTTTGATAGGCATTTTTAAATCAGCAAACATGTAGCTTAGTCCTTCAGTCATCTGTGAGTTCGGTGATGACTGGATATAGATATTCATTCTGTTGATTAGAAATAGGTAAGAAACACCACAGCCTTGTAGTGACCTCCCTAGTAATAGGGGCAGCACTTGTCAACATCGGCTATAAGCAACTTTAAAGTAGCAACACTAGGAAACCGAGACCATTATGCGGCGTGCCTTTTAAGTATTTAACTATGTGTATAGTTGTTGTTATATATGATATTCGGTAAAACTACGAAATTATTCAGGTGATGCCCAGATAGGTCGGGTGGGGCAGGTTTAGTAAAATCCAGTTATAAAAGCCTCCCAACCAATCTCTAAACACACACTGGTCCATTAGCATGGGTGAATCGGGATAAATACATCCTTTAGTCATGTTGGAGTGGTCTTAACCATGTTTATACAATGGTCAGATCTTTAAATAGGATATTTCTCGACTAATGAATAAACCATGTGAGGACTGACCCCAACAATGCTAGAAAGTATTTAGATCGTCAAATTCTTAACCCCAGATTTCTGCTCTGAATCTCCATGACACTATTTCATCTACATACCTGATTAGTACTAGAAAATCGTATAGTAGATAATATGAAGAGACAAACATCATTGTGTGATTGCATTGCCTAGAGGCTTGCTTCAGCCATCTGAGGTACCTTTATAGTTGGTTGAGCTTTAGTATAACGCCCATCGCGTTCATGTATGTTCTCTCAAAACCATGTAAGAAAGCATTGTTTACATCAAGTTGATGTAAACTCCACCATTTTCTTTGCAAGCCCAGGAGCTAGAAGTAATCTCCAAGTATTTTAGCGGTGAGAAACTACGATAATAGGCAACTAACTTGTCCCCAGTTATGGCCTTTAGTTCTTAACTAGCCCCAATATGTTGTCACTTCACGGTGGGCTTCGTTTGATCCTAAAACCCCTTTACAACCCAGTGGTCGTTTTTCCGCCCAGGCAAAGAAACCGGTTCCCGTATTTTGTTCTCCTCGAGGCTTTGGATGCAGCCCAGCCTGTGCTGATATCTTTGGCACATGCTTTGGTTCACGAACCTCACGAGAAGAGTTGTAAAACATCATGTGGTGAAGCTAGGAATGACAAGCTTATGTGGCCTTGATTGACATAAAGTCATGAGCAGATTCTTCTTTTATTCTGATAGAATGCTTGAGACTAGGTCTTGACATGTGTTGATCATGATCATTACTAGTAGAAGAAGATGTAGTATTAGAAGGAATGACTATATTACCTGGCTCAAAACCAATATGATCATGATCAGGTGCATTGATAGTATTAGGAGTAAAATAGCATTGCATGATAGCATGGAAAAAAATAGTAGATTCGTAGAGTAATAAGAGCGAGGAAAAAGAGTCTCCCACTAACAATAATGCGTATTACAAGTTAAGAAAATCAAAACCTATTTTGTAAGGGAATAAATGCTCATAAAAAACTACATCTCTTGAAATAATCTTTTTAGTTAACGGCATCAAACAGTTTATAAGCCTTTTGACTTGGCGATAGCTAAAAAGATAACGAGGGAGAAAAAAGCTCACAAACTGTGGTACAATATTTAGCAAAAACTAAGCAGCAAACACACACATGAAATATCTGGTGCTTCTTTGTTTAGCATCATGAAGAACTGAGTCTAAAATACATGAGACGGTAATCTGTTTCAGATAGTTGAGTTAATGCATCTCTTCTTTAATTAGATGAGATTGAAACATGAGAGCTCTTGTCATTTGCAAGAGATCATATGCCATTTTGTTGAGCTGTGACATAGATTTTCATCAAATGCAAATTTTGACTCATGAATTGAGAACCATTATACGTCGAGTATCTTGATTTTGTTTCAAATTGAGTTTCAATCATAGTAAAAAAATCTTTGACAAATTGAAAACACAATGTTTAAAAATGTGTAAAAGTCATGTTGTCACCTTTCGTATCTTTAATGGTTAAAAGTACTTTGCTCCTGTTTTGGTAGAAATTTGATAAGGCCCCCATAAAACTACATGAATTAGCTGAAATGGACTATTAGTTCTAGACCGAAACTATTAGGGAATGGCTATTTAGCAACTAAGGGACATATGAAACCGATAAGAATCGGTAACTGCATTTCATTGATTTAGGTATATCAAAATACTTGAAAACATCATAGCTAGTATGCCCTAACCTTTGATGCCAAATTGTTGTATCAATGATAGTATTAATAGAGATATTAGGTAAACAAACGATGTAGCGTTGATAGAATATGTTATATAGTCGGGTCTCGAAAGATGGCATCAAAACATAGGAATCTTATCTGTCTTTCACCGAGATTTTACTTGTGTTAAAAGTCCTGTAACAAGCAAAAATGTTGAAAAAACTTAAAGCGCATACTAGAGAGTTGTGCAATTTGACAAAAAGCGATTAAAATTGAAGAAGCGGCCATATAGCGATCTAAGAAAGCAATGTAGAGGTGATCTTGACAGTTCCTGATATTTACGTACTTAATATGCATCAGGCAATTGAATAGGCACATGTGCATTTAGAATACCGTGTGAAGTGAATAGAGCTAGATTACCACACATATGAGTAGAGACTCCTTTATTTACAATCAAGTACTACAGTAGCGTACTAAATTATAAAAGGTGTCGACCAACGATCATTATGAATCATGACATTGCAGCCATAGCTAGGCTTAGACTTAGCAAATCCATCTTTTTAGGCAAGACCACCGCTCATGATACCTCTTTTGGAAAATCCTATGCAAGCTTTTTGTAAAAACATAAACAAAAGCATCGAGAATGGATTTCAAATGCATATAATCAATTCTGATAAAATACATATATACGTATGAATTCGATCGCTTTATTATAGCGGATGTCACCAACTTTTCTCTCATAGGCCTCCGTTGAACTCTGTCAAAATTGCAGTTAGTACCAGGTTAATCCCACACGAAGCGGTTGAATCTCGCGATTGGTTGCTAGAATATTGTGAACAATTGGACAACGATGAAACTAATGGGTAGCGATTTTGCGCGTCTAGGAGAGGCGTGTAAGCTAACCCGTTAAGTAACTTAATACTAGCAGACAAGTAACTTAACAAGTTACTAACTCTGAGCAATATTAGTTAAAGCCATTAATTAAACACTTGAGTTAATTCATTCGGTTTAGATCGATATAGATGCTTTATATAGTGAGTGTAAAATCCTCAGTGATATCTCAGGTGTTCAATCGACTCTGATCTGTAATCAGATTTAATTCCATACATGAAATACAACTCAACGTCATTGTATGTGTGTGACCTTCTGGACTATAATTGACCATTATTATTATAATAACGATTATGCATGTGATCTTGCAATCTGGCATAACCCCTGATATTATCATGAGTTCTTATTTAGTAATTTACAATTACTATTATTGAACACTTAATTTGAGTAATCTGATAGCGCTAAAACTAGTAAATGAATTATTCTAGCGATTGTTGCAATGGGCATAATTTAAAGAAATTAATATAATCGATTTCCATGACCCGCGATGCATCGCTTTTAGCATGCCGCTTTCTTCCCAGGAAATCACATTTCCAACGATGACTTATCAATATGAGTACTCTTGCCATATTTTCAAAACTAGTTTAACTTGCATACTTGAGTTATTTAAGCTCATTCATGACATTTTGTATAGATCTCTGTTTCTCAATATCACTAAACATATATGCCTTGATACTGAAATTAGTTCCATTAACAAAACTTGATTCCTAGTGGCTTCAAAATCCTGTTTAATCCATTAATAAAGCTAATAACCGCTTTCAGTGATATCTTTTATTAGTTTCAAGTCTAATTCAAAATCCCAGAAGCCTTTTTATGTGATTATAGTATCCTGCTATAGTTTTAGTCCCTTGCTTAGCTGAGTATATAGCTCTTCTGCTTCTTTTCTTTTGGCCCATTCTCATTTTAAACCGTTCACTATTCTTCCCGTGTGCTTAGCATTAGAGGC
Source organism: Lithospermum erythrorhizon (assembly GCA_019722365.1). Classification (NCBI taxonomy): domain Eukaryota; kingdom Viridiplantae; phylum Streptophyta; class Magnoliopsida; order Boraginales; family Boraginaceae; genus Lithospermum; species Lithospermum erythrorhizon. The sequence goes on along the minus strand of JADFUC010001803.1, from coordinate 65,543 downwards.
ATAAGTAGAAATCTTACTTTATTTCGGTAGATAAAGCATTAAGTATCAAGGGTTGAATTTGATTAAACCTTTTTCCATTCAGCACATTATTGTAGGTGAATGCAGTGCGGGTTCGACTCATAGCACTGTCGAAACACTAGTTTGTCCACCGATTCGGTGTGATCGTCATTAGCCACTCGAGAGGTATAATTCCTTTTACCCATTAGAAAATTAGTGACTAACATTTGAAGCTGGAATGATCACTGCTATGAAGAAATGGAGGATCATCTGATTTGATCTGGTTTTGATTATTTATAGTTTGATTTTGATTCAGGTCTTGATTTTGATTTTCAGCTAGATTTTGATTCAGGTTTTGATTTTGATTTTCAGCTTGATTTTGATTTTCGGTTTCCATTTTATTTTGTTTTCTAGATTATACTAACTGGGCACTCGAAACCATAAAGGAGTAAGTCAATGAACTAATTTGAAATCGCCATTAAAATTGAAGAAGAAAGCTTTGAAGAAGTTCTAATGGAGAAGTCAACACTTTGGTCAATGATGAAGAAGAGAGAGAGAGAGAGAGAGAGAGAGAGAGAGAATCCATTTTTCATTTAAATTTGACTGCAGTTCAGGCCTTTATACGATTAGATGGAATTGAATAGAATAAAAGTCCAACTAAAATTTAATAGTGTTGACTAGAACCACAAATCAATTAATACAACTAAATTAAGATTGAAAAACAGCAGTTCATAGCGTCTGACCTTAAATGCTTCATTAAGCGACTCTTGAGAACGACTTGATCTCATATTCCTTCGCATGTAGTAAATTCTCACATGATTCATATTACATATATAACGATAAAAAATTGAGTATAAATGATTTATTATTTTTATGGAACATATATATTAAAAATGATGTAGAATATTTGATAATATTTTATTTATGTGTCAGGTATCGATATACATCGGTAAAGAGCTCTACTCAAATAACACCTACGCTAAATTTATTTACACTGCAATTAATGTCTTCATTTCACTTTCTAGAAGACTACATTAGTCAGAAGTGACCACCCGTGTTACTCTTCTACTCAAATTATGTTGACATAATTTCACATTATCATTAAAGGACACAATCAAGTTGTACGTTAACATCTCTATATAACAAAGATACTTGACTCATTGGATTTTCACATCAATAATAATTTTCTTTCAAAAGTAGGATCATTCAATAACAAATTAAAAAAGTGAATATACCCATGGAATTCAAAAGGGTTAATGAAGCTTTTGATGTTATGGCTATAGGAACAAGGTTATGTAAGAATAATGGAAGTGGCTTGACTGATTTATCTAATCTTGTTAATTCTTTTCTTGAAAGAGAGAATAGTTATGAAGAGGTTTTTTATCTTGATGAGGAAAATGATAAAAAGGAAGTAGAAGAGGGAAATAAATTGAATTGTATTGAGACAGAGATCAAAGATGATTTAATAAGATTGTTAAGGATTGGTAATGATGATGGTGATGGTGAGAAAATGAATATTCATGCGGTGGTGGAGGAAGCTTGCCGTGAGGTTGGTGACATTCTGGCGTCTCCGGCGAGTTTTAAACGGCGGTTGATGGTTCTCCTCCGTGACAGAGGCATTGATGCCGGTAATATAAATCGAGTCTCAAGCCTTTGTTACATTTTATTGAAATTATATCACATGTCCAATTTTTTAGCAAATGTGTGTTACAAGTGCTAAACCTAGTGAACGTATGCTATTACTATTAACCCAATTTTTCAATGGACATAAGATTTGTTAGCAAAGCATTTAAAACAATATTACCTTCATTTTAAATTAATTGACTTTCTCATTTTTTGAGATATAACTTTGTCATTAAGTATTTTTATATATTAACTCAAAATTTATAATAAAATAATATTATGAAAATATTTTAACGAATCAATGATATCAATTTTATATTTTTTGGGTTAATAAATAAAAAATAATTTATATTAGCAGCGTGGAATACCAGCGTCAATTAATAATTGAAATGGAGAGAAATTACTAGATTTTTGGCAAAAAATATGATTCATTCGGTTTACCATTAAGTGCAAATGTGTCCAATTTTATGCTTCTATATATATACTTATCTTTTTTTGTTATTTGTCTATATCAATTCGCTGCATTCTATATGGAACAAAAAGTTAGTATCATCATTGTTTTAGTAAAGTGTTATTTTTATTTTTTAAAGTGTTATCTTATGAAATGTGTACATGCATATGCTAAACATAGTGAACATATATTGTGCAGGTATTTGCAAATCAAAGTGGGAGAATAAATGTGATTGTCCTCCAGGCACACACGACTACATTGACGTTATATCAAATTCCAGACGTTTCATAGTTGAAGTCTCATTAGCTTCTCAATTTGAAATAGCTAGATCAACCAAATCATACGTGTCATTGCTCCAATTTTTCCCCCAAATTTTTGTGGGTGAAGTTGGAGAAATCAAGAAGATAGTTCGACTTATGTGTGATTCAATTAAGACATCAATGAAGATAGGTGGCATTAGTGTCCCACCATGGAGAAGATTTAGTTACATGCAAGAAAAATGGCTAGGACCCTATAAAAGAACCATAAATGAAGTGCATGAAGTTACTAATAAAGATTTGGAAGATGATTTGGCTACAATGAGGTCAATTGGTTTTGAAGCTGTGAAAGCTCCGATTTCTTGGTGTTTCCGAGAGGATGTCCGCCGTGGGGATGGTCGGAAAGTTGGCAATTTGGCCTTGGCTTTGGCTGCCATTTAAATGCTTCATATGAATAACTTTATTATGAGAAATTACAAAATAACTATTATGATAATATTTTAAATAACTTATCCACTTATTTCAATTTATATTATTATGATAATTAAAAAAATGAAATCAATAGTCAAAAGTCCTATTTATCTATTTTTCAAATCAAACGAGGATCAGTCTTACATCGTCTCAAAACAAATACTCTTTTCCTCCCGCACAAAGATTGTATTTTTTTTTTTAAATGTGAAGAGAACGTATATAATCTTTAAATTAAAGTTGACTTATTTTTTTTAAAATATAATTTTCATGTAATCAAATGATAAATAATAAAAATGATAAGGTGAAAATATACCATCTTTATGGAAAAAATGGAGTACATGTAAGAAGAAACTCGTATGAAATACCATGGTAAAATCAACATTTCTTAAAAATGTCGAAGTCAATCCTTATTTTACCCAAAATTAGATAAGAACTAACAAACATTTAACCTCCCAATCAATCAAAACAAAATAAGTGTAATGCAAAGAAGAAATTTTATTATTTATGAAAGTGGTATTTCCTCTGTTTCAAAATATATGATCATCTAGAAAAAATTTATTTTTTCATAATAGTTATTTGTTTATAATTTTAATATACATTTTAAAATTTCAATGTACCTTTACATTTCAATGTAGCTTTTCTGATCGATGTAGCTTTCTGATCCGCAATAAAGCGCTTCATTAAGCAATCATGATTGATCTATTTCAGCGAAGAGGCGTCCATGACTAGTCCATGGGGTAGTCCGCTGTCTATCGCGCCAATACTTGGTAACCCCCAAGCACAGGCCGACCACGGATTAAATATGATTATAGCTGTTGCCGGGGATGAATCAGCCTTTATCGTAGAGGCGCGCGCAAGGAAGGCGACCAGTGTCTGTGAGATATTGCCTCGTGGACAAAATAAAACCCAACGTGAGCAAAATTCCTCGGTGTCTGATTTTATAGAAATCAACGAGGATCGGTATCCCAATGTAGTCTCTAGCGTTCTTTGACGATTTGGTGAGATATGCAGCTTGGCGATAAAGAGTTTGGGATGAGCTCAGCTTGATTTGAGCTTGACTTGAGCTTGGTCTTGATATGAGCTTTGTATGAGCTCGGCTTGATTTGAGCTTGATTGTCTTGATTTGGAGTTGGAAATCAATGAAATTGATTCTTATTTCATTGAACACGTTGCGACAATTATCAGTCATTTAAGCCGGGTTGGTTAAATGTGATTCTCTTGGAGCTTAGTGTTCATAGTAATGGTATATTACTAGTGTGGGTTCTCGTGATAATTTAAGGGGTTATGAGGCGATTCTTGGGTAATGCTTCATTAATCGTTATAATAATAGTAATTGGTCAATTATTATTATTATACAAGCTATTATCTGAGCCTAGAAGGTCAGCACTTACATGTGATATTCGAATAATATTTCATGGTAATTCATGCATATATTGAGAAATCTATTTCTCAATATTTATATATTGTCAAATATATATGTTGATGAACATCGATTGATTAAACTTACAGAAGTTAAATCAATTAAGCAATTAGTCGATGAATAACTTGATAGGCCCAGCCGATAGTGACTTCGTTATTATTTTAATTGACTTGTTAAGTTAATTAAAATAGAGCAATCCTTGGCCAACTTCATTATTTAATTAGAGGCTTCATGCCAGGTCTAATTAAGTTAACGAGTTAAGCCCGATTTCTTGAGTTGTATGAGTGGGTGCAAGGACTTGAGTATTTAAGAGGGATTAGGTTTTCGTGACACAAGTCATAAAAAACCTCCACACCGAGAAAGCCGCCCCCTCCGCGGAGGGTGGAAGGAATTTTCTCTTCGATTAGATTTCATCCTCAGCTACAGCAGTTCAAAGTTCAGGTTCGTTTCCCTCTTGGTGTGTACAATCTAGAGGATATGCTGAGTGTTGAACAAGCATTGGAGAGGATCTTGAAGACTTTCAGGAACTCCGTGGGGATTTAAGGTTCAGTCCTTCCGTTTCTGATGCTAGAATTCATTATTTTATTTTATGTTTAGATTAATTTGTTATTTTGAGAATCCGGTATGTATGAATTGGTGTTCATCGCGATTAAATTCATACTTAGATTAACAATGTACTATGACAAGTTAGATATGTGTGGGGTCTTATTGATTTGAGACTTGATTTGGACTTGGATATGATTCGAGTCGGGAGCCTTAGCAGTGTATTCCCGTGTTGGTTGTGTTGGAGTGATCTTGGGTCTTGAACTTGATCTCTGGTCTACTTAGGACGATGGACTTCTTTATGACATTTGTAGCGTAGAGGCTTAGAAATGTTGATGAGTGGACTTCCGCTTTTCTGATTGGGACTTAATTTAGATATGACCAGTGGGGCTGTGTAATTAATAGCTCTTATATTTAGGGCTGATTTAGGGGACAGCTCAAGCCAACGTATGGAGTGATATGACAGTGTTGGCGTTGTGCTTATTTGTGCTACATTAGCCTTAAGCTGACTTATTCTTTGTAGTGATAAATGTGGGACTTGATTTAAGCTTTGAGCGGCGTTCTTTACAGCTTTATCTTCTGACGACATTAGCGACATTGATGTAGTGATGATCGTATAAAGATTGGAGTGTTCTGACGCATTGACAATCTTGATCAACTAGACAAGGGCCACCCAACGGCGTGTTTTAAAATCGTATAGAGGCTGAGCGTTCGGTGTATTCCTATATTGGAGCTTGATGAATCAAACCTGAGATAAATCAGTGTTCATTCCAAGATTTTGAATAATCGAAATTTATTGACTTAATCACGAATATTGAAGTGTTCTTGAAAAAATTTGAGTCGGTCATAGATTTTGGTTGAAACTTGAAGATACTGCGTTTGTGTTCCACCTAGAGTGCCAACAAATACAAATTCGAACGAACCAGCGAGGCGAGCAGAAAATAACGAGGTGGAGAACCGATTGGAACCCGGGCCGTATTAGGTTCGAAAAATATGTAGAAATAATTATTCGGTTGATTCGGATTTTTCCAAGAACGACGATTGAGTTAATGAGTAGAAAAAATAGTAATATATATATAGAAAGCTTGACAAAGTCTGGACCAATCTCCCAATTAATCTCACCATTGTATAAACCTAATCCCAGTTTCGGCTCAGCGACAACGATTCACCCACCGCTCGTCGGTATGGTATTTTAGCTTTTCATTATTTTTATTAGAAAGTATATTTAGTGTTTGAAAAATTGAAAGTTAATGTGGGTGATTTTTAGAAATTGAAAATTATATAGTTAGTATTGTTCGGTGTATTTGAAAATATGTAGGGTATGCTTCATTTCTATTTTTGTCGATTTTGACATAACTTGTTTACTACATTGCGATTAAATGATGTGATTCAGTTGTATCTTGACATTTTATTTGGTCTTATATGTTAATATTTTTGTGGTGATGGTAATAGTAGTAGTGGTTAATATTTTGTGTGTTAGACTACATTTTGCACGGAGATTTTCATATAGCTATTCAACACGAATGCAGACCCCTGAGAAAATATAAGGGCAATATTTGGATGAGATAATAAGTAGTAGCTTAATTATTTAAATGTGATTACATTTGTAGATAGATAACTAGATAAGGCGATGAAACTTGGTTTTGAGTATTCCTTGAATGTTGGTGTATATAAAGTATAAATATTTTAACTTTAATTTGTTTATGTGAGCAGAATTAGCTACTACTTAAAATCCTAGAATGAAATATAAATAGTATGAGTGTTCGTATTACCGAGGTATTTTATTGAATTTTTGATATGTTTATTGATTAGATTTATGATTGTTCATATTTGTGTATTCTTGATTCACGGATAGTTTATTGTAGATGGCCGACCTCAAATGCATCCGTGTTGCTGGCGGTTTATTGTACTATTCGATCTTGTTCTTGTATTAGACTATTAATACTTGTTTTTGTTTTGTATTCGGATTATTAGGACTTGTTAACTTGTTTTGTATTCGGATTATTATGACATTCTTTGTTTTTTGTATTAGTTATTGGACTTATTCTAATTTGTAATCGGACCCTATTCGGGCGTGTTCTAATTTTCTATTTGGACTATTCGGTTTTAAATTGTTTCATTCTTATTTTAATAGGGCTAAATCGTGTAAATAATATGATCAAAATATATTTTTTTATTTAAGAGGAGAATGTTTTTTATAAGACCCCTCGTGGATCGAGACACCAGACCTCGTATGGAGGTTTGGGGTGATAACTCGATAGGCTAGAAGCGGTTATTAATATGATCCAAAATGTATGTTTAAGCGAGATCATTAAATAAATGTTAAAGGACTAGCGAGGCCCAAAATCCAATCCAAAATTTCGAGGCCCCAGATTTGAGGCCGGGCAAAAAATAACCGAGAACGAGCAGGTACCGGCGAACCGAACCGGTTTCGGTTCCGTCAAAATTAACGGTGGTCGGTTGGTTCTCGTTTTCCAAAGCGGAGCCGAACCCGAGCAGGCCGGATGAAGTCTAATTCCACCTTAGAAGCGCTCTTTTTGCTGTCCGGAGGTGTTTCCGGCCGCGCGTGGTGTTTTTCTTTGGTATTTAAAGAATTTAACTTAGAAAGCTTCGAGAGGTTTTTCTGTATTTTCGGTTATTTTACGAGCTTCTAGGATGTCATATTTCGAAAATAAGGGGGGTTTATATAGGCCTCCAGGCCTTGAATCCATGCTTCTTATTGGTCGGTTTGTTTCAAATTAACTAAATCGAGCCACTAAAGAAATGCCAGGTGGCTAGGGTTCTCGATCGAACTCGTTAATGAAACCACAAATCGAGCAGATTTCCGAGAAAATAGTCCCAATTAATGTTCATTAAATTTAGAAGTTTGAGGTAAAAATCCTATTTATTACATTAAATCGGTCATAGGGCCTGAAATGGAGTTCCGGAAGCCAAGTGGCTCGGAATGGAGACTCTAGAAAGATCGGGGCTTAAAATAAAGACTCCAGGAAGCTTGAGTTTGAAGTTAAAACATCCAAAAGTCCAAGGAGTCCCCTAAAATAGGCATCTATTACAGGTTTCTTTGAGGAAAAGAAATGGTAACAATCATGGTTGAGATTAAAGTCAAAAATTCAACAATTAATTAAATAAAACTTTTAATAAATGTTGATGTCACAATAGTAAATCATGACAAACAAACGACTTTCCGCTGGAATCAATTTTTTGAGCGGTTAAATTAAATTAGACCGTTATTAAAATGAACTGTTTAAAATGAAAGCAGAATACAATTATTATATGATACATATACTGTTATATAATCTTTATTCAGTTTATTTAGGATAATAAATTTTGCAACTGATTTAGCAGCTTTATTGAGGAAAAATGATATGCCAGAATTTTTGAGGCATTTCAATGGAAGATTGATTGTAAAGTAAGTATGTGATCTGCTCCCGATCAATAATCAACACATAATACAGGAACCGTCAATTTATAGCCAGTGAAAATCCGGCAGATTACGAAAAAAAAATGGAACAGAAAATCTACAGAATTGTCGAACGTATCAAGACCGAGAGTTCGAGACATAACGTAGAATTGAGATTTATCTTCCATGAATGATCCTAAAGTCCCCACATTTTCCTTGGTAATGACGTGGTCACAGCAAGGTTGTGCAAAACTGTATGAGTATGAGTAGGGTTGTGCCATATCCGAAACAGACCGGTTGAAACCTGAGCACGATAACGTTCGAGTCTATACAATAACATGTCTAAAAGTATAGATTGGAACTCGAGCAAAATAGATAAAAATATCATGAGTTGATAGTCAAAGTTTGACAATGCAACGTCTTCTGCATTTTTCGTTGGAAATAAAGGCCACCTAATGAATATATTTTATTCGGATACTACTCACCAAAGTAACATGATAGTGCGCTTGGCGGACATTTTTTAGCCGATACCCGACCGATAACGAAATGCGAAAGGATATAAATCAAAATACCAAATTAGACCAAAATATTTCAAATTAGACCAAAATACATAAATTTTTGAATAAAATGGGGCCACTCACTTGCACGGACAGCTTGAGGATTAATTATCCACCGATGCTTCTCGGTCAGTCCAGTCCAAATTTTTGCCCAGATATCAATAGAGACGTGTTGGAAAATCGATGAGAATTGATTAATTTATTATCTTAGATTGCGACAATTGTGTATCGATTCATTTTAGCGGTTAGGTTAAATGTGATTATCGAACTTGAGTGTTCAACTTAGTAATTGTATATTACTAGTGTGAGTTAAATGATAATTTAAGGGGTTACGGCGATTCTTTAGATGCTGCTGATGTGGTGCATAATAGTAGGCCCAAATTGATTATTATTGTTATACAACCTAATATATGAGCACAGAAGATTCTGTATGTCTGATGGCGTTGGGTTATATTTCATGTATGAAATTAAAAGAGAATTGTATAATTGAGAAATGTATTTATCAATTACAAAGGGTTCACATTTTTATGTAGAATGTCGATTGAACAAATAGAATCAATTAAATAGTTATTTAATTGGTTCGAATAATTTAGTGTTATCAATAACTTGAAAGATTATTGATATTGACTCGTCTTATTTAATTAAGCTAATTAAATAGTTTAATAATAATATGAACTAATAAAGGATTAACGAGTCAGTATCTTATAGTTAACACATAGGGATTGTTTTAACTTGGCCACATATAAGCAAACTTTAGGGTTTTTTATGACATAAGAATTAGAAAATCTTATTAAAATCTAAAGTATGCAGCCCCCCCACTAGTAGAAAATTCTCCCAGAATTTTGGGGTTTTGTTTTGTTCATCACTTGTTTCTTAGCATCATCGGTTCTTGATTATTGCTCTCTGGCGTGGGCCGTAGAGATGTCATCGATTGATATTACAACAAAAGTGAAGGGGAAGTCAAATTCACGTTGTGAATTTGAAGCGGCGATGTGGACTTTTTTAGTGAAATTCTTTCTGGCTATTTGTAAGTCTTTGTTAAATATATTGTAATTATATGTTAGTTGAATAATGTATGTTTTAAAGATCCACCGGAATTATGGATTTGTATTTATACTCATATATCCCATGGTATTTTCCATGGGCCGGATGATAATAGTTTCGGTCGTTGTTGTTCCAAATTATTCCCGATACCGGACGAGACCAATAACGGCGCTAGTGTGGTGTGCCTTAAAATGATGTTAGGGGTTACGGAAAAGTATGGCTGCTGAAAGCCAGGACCGATTTTATCCCGGCGATACTACGGCCGTAAGCTTCTAGGTCGGGAGGCGGCTATTTTTTTAGTTGATGCCGTTGGGCCGAGCAGATAACGATAAATACCCGAAATTTTGGTCTAAAATACCCAAAATGTGGAGCAAAATATCCAAAATCCAAACCGAAATACTCAAAATCCAAACCGAAATACCCAATTTTTTAATAAATAAGACCGCCCGAAGCGGACGGAAAAAACTAGGCCAGTATCCATCCGGTTAGCTATCGTTCCGATCCAAATCAAATTTTGCTTAAATGGAAAATAATTTCCGATCTGTTCGGATCCAATTTTTTTTTTGCAAAACCCGACCAATAACAACACTTTTAGTACAGTAATTGATAACAAAATTACTCCAATCAATTTGAAGTACTGAGCTTAAGTATACTGTAAAACTTGAATGGAAATGATATCCAAAACAACCCATAATTTACATTGTAGAAGGGGCATTATACAACCAGAGCAAAGGAGATTCAAGGTGGGATCAATATAGTAAAAACGAAAACTACAAGTCTACAAGGTTGAAGAGGTGAGCCAAAACCAACCTTTTCTTGCACTTCTCATTTTAGTCCCCTAAATTATCTTAAACTAATTCCAAAGACCCCAAATCTTTTCTCCAACAAAACTAACAAATTTCCTAATTGCGCCCTTCTCCAACACCTCACCACCACCAATATAACTCTCGACCAAGTTAGTCTCTCCATACTCTTCCTTAACTGGACTCAACTCTTTTGACAAAACCATCACTTTATCATCACTACTTCTATAACCCTTCTTCCTCCTTTCTTTCTTCCCCTTCTCCTTCTTCCCTTTTTGAGTCAACCCATCTTCATAAGCATCAATTATCTGATGTATAAGTTGTCTGTTGGGTGATGAATCCCACCTCACCCAAAAGCTCATATAACACTTAAAACAACAACACTTGAAACAAGTTGCATGCTCATTAATACTACTATTCTTGGTCTTTTTGGTGTGCATGTTCATGATATTGGCATAGTCATTTGAAGAACAAGAAATAAGATAAGCTAACACTTCTCTATCATCTGGAGAAAGGGCAACAGTGAGTGTGAAGATTGCTGCAGGCAAGAAACAAAGCAGGTCTGAAATAATTGGAGGGGTTGTTGGATGAACTGTAGCTTTCTTGTACATATTCTTCATGCTTAGACAAAGAAATATACTGTAGTGAAAAAGAAGGGAAGTGTATATATATATTGAGTTGTTGATGGATTTTATTTATTTTTATTGATATATTTTTTCCTTTTGATAGAGGTATCTCTGGCCGCTCGAGCATGAGCATCAACTCAAGTACTCGACTTGATAGATGGATTCGGTAATTAATGAGTCGAGATGCAGAGCATAGTTGTAGTCGTTTAAAATAAAATTTCATTTCAATATTTACTCAATTCATTAACAAATTATCAAATTTTAAAACTATTACTCACTCTGTCGCAAAGATTGTCAGCATTTGCTCTTTTTCGCGTCGAATATTAAGCTTTACGATGTGATTGTGGTACCAAAGCTTTTTTTATTTGAATCAAAATTATCAAGTTAATAGTAAATTATGTTGAAAATATTACATATTGATATATTTTTTTCAAATAAATATATAACACATTAAAAGTTATTTTAGTTTAAAATTAAAAAAAGTTAACTCATTAAAATCAAAATGTGACAATCTTTTAAAGAAAGATGGAATATAAAATATGTTCCATAGATAATTATAAATAAAGAGCAATAACATTATTCAAAAGAATTATTATCGTACAATTATATATTTACTACATAATCATTATTTAGAATAAATAATGACTAAATTTAACGAATCGGATAATATCGACTTGTTATCTTATCGAATCGAGTAGTTTTTGGGAGGGAAAGAGTAGAGGGCATACTGGCATATAGAAATGCGACTCATTTTTGGGGTATGTGTAAAAGAAGATCTAGGGGGCGGTTTGTGCTACGTGGTTCACCTTTTGCATAGATTTGATTGGTTTAGAATGCTACTGTGAGTCTGTGACTACAAGAATATGATGCGATGCTCCCTATACAACTAGCAAATCTACTTCACAAAACACAAAAGCCCATCATCCTTCCCTAGGAATTACTCCGTATTAATCATTTGGCTTAATTTTTTATTATTCTCTATAGTTAAGTTCAAATTATCCCCTAATATTATTATTATTTTAAATTACTCCTTAAATTACATAAAATTTCAAATTACCCCTTCAACTATCATATTGCCCCCTTAATTATTCAAATTGCTCTAACATTATAAAATTTTATTTTAATAAAAAAACAAACTTAAAATTACACTTATAACAAACTTTTGAAACACTTTGTTAATCATCTTCCTCAGCGCTTTACCTTCAGCCTACCGCTTTGCTGACCTTCTCTGAATTTGTACGAACTATCCTGCTTACATAAATGCTTCTCAACCTTGGCATATAGCTCGCTACCTTTGACAAGCTATCCCTACAATCTGCAGGTTTTATTTCACATCACAGTCTATTTCAACCAAAATCTAAAGAAAAAAAGAAGAAATCGTAATTGCGAAATGAAATCTAGCATTACCCGTTCTCTTAAACCCCGAGGGGTAGTCTCGTTCGAATGGGCACATTCGAATGATGAAATTAATTTTGTTTTAAATAAAATGGGACCTTGTATTGAATTAAAAAGCGGCAAAAGTAAAAGAAAGTTTCCTTCTGACAAAGATAAAAGAAATTTCCGATGGGATTATCTTGAATTAAAGACAAAACCTTAAAGCTTAAAGAAAAATCATCAACTCTATTAAAAGAATAGTTGTAGAAGACAGCTCACACATAATGACTTTTGCACCTTATGTTACCAATTATACTAAAACTACTTCAATTTTACCATCATATAAAATATTAAGGGCCCCGTTAAATTTGGGGCACTGATAAAAGAACCGTCAGGAGCATACATGGCCGAACTGCTTAAACCTCCCGAGTAGTCAACAGAATATTTTTCTTCATAGGCTTCATTGATGATAAAATGAGGGCAGATTACCATATTCAAAAATCAAGAAACCAAAATTATAATAATCGTAATTATTATCAGAAGGGGAATTATAATCATCACTAAAACCATTCAAAAACAAATCATCCATCGACACACTTTAATGATAAAGATTGAATATTTTGATGACACAGGACCCCCGTTTGCATAAAATTAATATTGAACCTGGTAGTAAATTGAGACAACAGTTTGGGTGTGGTGCGGTGGTGGTGGCCGTTGGGGGAATTCCCAGGTAGGGAGGATACTTTGTATGGGGTAGGTGGTGGTGGGAGGCGACTTTGGATGGGGGACTGGTTGGGTTGGGTTCTTTGGTTAAAGAAGACAATGGGGGTAGGGGAGGTTTTTTAATTAAATATAATTTTTTAGTTAATATTTTGGTTATTATTATTAAAATAAGTATCCATGTTGGATTATATTAAAAGGTGCCTTACTAAAAAGTATGTTATAAGTGTAATTCCAAGTTTGTCCTTTTGCTAAAATAATATTTCATCGCGTGAGAATTAATTTGAATAGTTGAAATTTGTAGTTGAAGGGGCAAATCTTTAAACTTTATTAGTAGTTTAGGGAAGCGGCTTGAAGCGGTAATAGTAATAAAGAGACAATTTGAAGGCAGAGAAGCGTGTATGAGGGGGACAAGAAATTAAGCCTGTCATTTCTATGAATAATTATCAACATCTTAGTCGATTAAAGCCATTCACGATTTATGCTGCATGTAGTTGGAGACGTGTATAATTTAGGATCTTAAGTTGAGGGGTTTATTTTTATTAATCCTTTGATCCCATTTTCGTCCCATAATCAAAGAGAGATTTACATTTATATTATATCAATTTTAATAAAATTTTAAATTTTCTCTTATATTTTATTTTCTCTTCCAAGTTTAATTTGTGATTGTTACTTTTGATAACAAATCTCTTCGAAGTTTTGATGGAAGGAATATTGTATAATCTCTACTAAATTTCTATTGTTCAAAATTATGACTGGTATTATATAATCTCTATTAAATTTTCCTATTTTCTCATCTCTTCTTTAAGGAACATTTATTTTGCACAAAATTTAAATAATTTAAATTTATATATAAACATAATTTTTTTCAATTTTTTTTTACCTAATTTAATAAAATGGCGTTAAAAGAAATTGTTATTTAGAATAATTATTAAATAAAGGATAAATATATCGATGTGTATGTTAATACAAGAATCAGGTCATGAATAGGACAATTTCTCCCTCAATTTATATTTTAGATCAAGTTGTCAGATCTAACATATTTTTTATGTCAAATTGCCTATTGTCGTCCAAATATGATGTTAAATTTGATGAAAAATGGTTCTTAACCTAGTAAGTCTCAATGTCAAAATTGCTTCTTTTTTTTCAATGGTAGGGTGGCTTTTTAGTAAGCTATAAACTATCGATGTAATTTTATGTGATTCTAAACATTTTTTTTTTTTTTAACTTTATGCAGGCGGCCCACTGAACTTTTGAGCATTTCCCCAACCTAATTTTCACTAAAATACATAATAAAATAATTATATTACGCAAGCAATAGTAAAATGATTATATTCTTTCTGCATTATAACATAAAAAGACAAAACATGAAATGACTATGTTATCACTGTTTATGCTATCACTACGCTAAATAATGCATTTTAAATATTTTATATAATTAAAATAAATACCATTCTTTTTTACTTCCTTTCTTTCTATATACATTGCTGCCATCCTCATCCCCCTGTCCCTTTTCCCCCGCGCGCGGTGAGGATCAAATGTCTGTGTCCAGTGTTTTTAAGCGCTAAAATGGTATTTTTGCTGCAAATATAATTTACGTAGCCATCGACACAGATAGGGGTAAAATAGTCGTTTAAATGCAGCAATTTCTTGTTTCTTGTTTTGGTGTGTGTATATAACAACCTACAACCCCCACCTCTTAATCCAGAAAGTATCGAATGTAATATGGCATTAGAATACCCAAAAAATCAAATCTTTACACACAACAAATGAAATTAAGCACCAAATTGTTATTTAACTAGCAACAAAAATGAAAAACACAAATCTTTAAACCAATAACCTGTAATGAAAACTAGCAGTAAAAATGAAAAGTCAAATAATAGTCATTTAGTGTTTCGTTGCAGTGGGGGCAGGGGTATTTTTTGGTGTTTGCTATGTTGAACCATGTTATTTGGAAGTTACTACAATAGTGCTTAATAATATGTTTTTAGGCAATGGTGGTGGGGTGGTTTACGAGGGAGAGGAGGGGGAGGAATCTGAGCTGTTATACAGAGACTGTAATAGTAAAAGAAAGGGGGTGAAATTACGATTTTGCCCCCCTCATTTGGAAGTGTGGTGTTTGAGGAAGTTTCATCCAGGGGTAAAATAGTCATTCCCTCTATTTGGACACTGTTTGGGTGTGTGTATAGTGTTGCCCGGGAGGAATGTTAGTGAAAGTTTAAGGGGAGGGGTGGGGTAGGGATAAGGGTGGGGTGTATTAAAAAATAAAAAGATGGAGTTTATTTTAATTATGTAAAATATTTTATGATATTATTCTATTAACTTGTGTAGTATTAGGGTAAAATAATCGTTTGCTTATTTAAATGTGAAAAATTACATTTAGGGATTCTCCAAACAAAACGATAGTTCGAGAGATATGCCGAAAGTTTAAGAGAGTGTCAGGACAAAAAATAAGTTGATCGAAATAAAATTATACATTAGTTTACAGATGCTCCAACCAATAAGCTAATAAATTATGACTTTGCAAACGCAGCCTCTATATCCAAGTCCACATCAAAATTGAGAAGAAACTTAATATTGACTAGCAAAGATGTCCTACTAAACCAAGCTTAATTTCCAACAGTAATCCATTATCTTTCTACTATGAATGAACGGATAAATTGCACAGTGACCCTATATTATTTAAAAGTTACATTATACTATACGCTTTATAATTTAATTGTAATATTTTTAACGTATTATTTTAAATGTTGCGCGTCATCTTAAACGCTCAAATCAATGATGGTTTAGTCATTTACCCATTAATATTTACTCATATTTTTTCAACCTTTTGATAACCATTTTTTCTTCTTTACAAATTCAATTTCAATGATGTTTTTATTTTTATAAAGAAAATAGTTTTATACATGTTTTCAATTATGTTCGGATTGTTTGCTTCTTGTTTATAATTTTTTGGCAAAATACGAATTAAAATGGTAATACTATATTATTAAAAATGAAAAGAGGTATAAATTATAATATTAGATATTTTATGAAAATAAAAACAACATTTATAAATTATAATATTATTTTCTTGCGACTTATGAAAATAAAAACGACATTTATATTGAAGTGGAGAGAGTTGTAAAAAATAAAATTAATATAAAAACATTTAAATAATAATACAATGGGGGTAGGTTGCTAATTAAATTATAGAAGGGGGTAGGGTACAATTTACCTATGAATGAACTATGTACTGATAATATACAAACTGGCATATATTAATGTTAAGAATACATTACAAACAAATATCAAGAACATGTATGATGTATCAATGTATGAATTGTGATATACATGTAACATGTCACAAATTTACTACTACATGTTAACTAAGATTTAAGGATACATAACTGTAAAGGTTAATGAAAATACAATTGATAATGTATATGTCTAAAAGATCAGTCAAGCATGTACAGGTATCGACGATGAGCCGATGGGAACACAGCCCTTCAGTCGACCAAGAATGACATTTTTGGAGATGAGACTTGAATGATGAGTTAGTGGAAGCCCCTCTTTCACACATTCATCGTATTTCTCGAGAGCCGCCACGATTTCGCTGAAATCTGGTCGCTTTGAGGGGTTCTCTGCCCAGCAGCTTTTTATAAGATGTGCAAGAGCAGGTTGACAACTTGGAGGTAAAGGTGGCCTTTCAATCTGAAATGAAATTTTGTATCTCTATCAGCAGGGCAATTTTTTACTAGCTTATCGATCATGTTTAACTCGGGTTTCATCCTAAAACTAATTGACTAGCTTATCGATCATGTTTAAACTCAGGTTTCATCTTCAAACTAATTGACAATAATTAATGATCATATGGTAAAGACATGTGAGTCCCAATGTGACAAATGATAGAAAAATTACCTTTTCAGCCACAGCAAAAGCAGCCTGGACAGGGGTCATTCCTTGAAATGGAAGCAAAGCTGTGGTTAGTTCCCATAAGACGATCCCGAAACTGTAAACATCAACTTTGCGCGTATAAGGTTTCTCCCTAATCATCTCGGGAGCCATCCAACGATAAGTTCCCATGTTGCCTTTCGCTTCTTGACATTGTGTTTCAAGACAAGAAGTACCAAAATCTGCAACCTTTACGCGCATTTCATCGTTCAAAAGTAAGTTGCTTGACTTTAGATCTCTATGAATCACCCCTTGTGAATGCAAATACTCCATTCCCCTGGATATATCCAATGCTAACCTTAGAATTGATTCAGTCGAAAGCGAATATGGCTCTTTCTTGTTTAGGTACATCCTTAAAGTTCCCTGTGACATGTATTCAGTAATGATGCAGTATACAGGAGGCTTCTTACAAGCTGCAATGAACTGCACATATGAAAATTTTGAATTCTATGAGCATTTTAACTTTCAGTTCACATATCTTTACTCAACAAATAAAATTTAGAATATGGTTATATATAATTTTTTTCCCTTTTTCAATAAGAAAATAATGTAGTTACTAGTTATCGTAGTTCTAATGATTTAACTGAAAGGATGTATTTTTTTACGAAAGTCCTTGAAGAATAGTGATATCATGTCAGACTCCTATTCACGGTCTCGCTAGAGGCGAGTCCTAGACTATTGTCACTTTTTCAGGTTTCAACCCCCTTAATGGGTTCCGGCAATGACGAATACTTGATCAACTATCCAAGTGAAGATAAAGATGATTCAGTCGACTTCACAAAGAAGATTAAATTATTTATTGCGTTTGCTACCTCCCTCTAGAATATAATGTACTAATAACTATTAAAGGAAAAAGGACAATAAACTGCAAATCCCCTGTTAAAATGTGTCTAGTGAACACAGGATATTACTTTCAATGACGATGTTTCGTGTTCATCAAGTTGTTGGAATAACAAGGACCGAAATAAAAAAATTACCTGAACTATGTTGGAATGGTACAGCCTTGAAAGCAAGGCAACTTCAGATGAAAATTGTTGTTCAAGCAAAACTCTAGTCTCCTCCTTATGTGTAGGAATCCTCACCATCTTCACAGCCACAGCTCTTTGCTTGTAAATTCCTCTGTAAATTCTACTATGTGCTCCTGAAGCAAACTTATTACCAATAAACAACTGAGAAAGATCAGCTGCCCATTCCTCATGAGAATCCTTATGTGCTTCCCATGCCTCAACATTTTCAGAGTCCAAAATCATTGACCAAGAATCCAAACTATCAAATCTTTTCTTCTCCATATTACCACTATCATTATTCAAATATGTTCTTGATGAAGAAGGTTGGTGTATTGTTAATGGTTTATTCTTCGTTTTTCGGACTCGAAACGGTTTGAAACATGACGTAGCCATTGAGGTGAATTCAAGAAAATGCCTTGTTTTGTAGATTGAATGGAAGATTTTAGTAAAGGGAAGGTTTTAGCACACACATTCATAAGGTGTGCTTTCCATTTTTAATGTGTGCATGTACTTCAAGAAATGCATCAATTGATTGAGAAACATAAATGATGAATGATGATATGAAGATGGTTTTAGTTTTCATGAATTCTTTCATGCAATAACTCATATAAATCAAGAAAAACTTGTTTCAAGAATTATTCAACTAATTGATCAAATGAGTGACTACAAGGGAAGAGACATTCATTTCATTTTGTTGGTTGATTTAAATAGAAAACATGAAGCTTATAAAGGAGCTAATTCAAGAAGATGGTAAGAGTATAGATAAGGATTGTGAGTAAAATTGGAGCCAAGTGAATGAGAAATTCATCTAAGTGCAAATTGCAAATAGCCCAGAAAAAGAAGGAAGCTTGTGAGAATGCAAAGGGAAGTGTCATGATATGAAGATGTAAAGAAAATTGTCTGGTTGAGAGAAGTTTTTCTAGACACTCTATAGCTACTATTTCAGGGATGTCTCGTGAATTATTGTTTAAATTAGCGGGGGGGAGTGGGAGGCTTGGACCGGGGGAGAACTACACTTTTGGTAATAAAATGGCTTATTCTTCCCAACTATTGTCAACATTTTAAATTGTCTCTTAAACTTTTCTAGCTTTCAAATTACCTCCTAAACTAATACTATCATTTCAGATTGTCCCTCGACCTCAAATTTCAACAATTAAAAATAACATTAACAAGTAGATATTTGGGGCAAATTTTTTAAATAATTAAAGTTACTGGTCAATTTTAATAAAATGTAGAGAATCAAAAAAATATTTTAGAAAAATGGAAATCCTTCCCTTTAAGGCGTATAGGCGTATCAAATAAGTGGCACGAGATCCATAAACTACATAGAAGTTAACAAATAAGTGGTGCGATGGTTGATAGGTGGGGGATGAGGATGAAAAGGGGGTTTGGGGGCCTTAAATGGAAAGATTTTCATTTTTTAAAAACAATTTTTTGATATTTTAAATTTTATTAAAATAGACCCGTGACTTTAATTATTCAAAATTTACTCAATATCCAATTGTTAATGTTATTCCAAATTTGTCCTTATGTTACCTATATCTAATTCTCAAGGTGAGGTCGGGTGATCACGAAATGATAGTTGGTTTGGCGTAATTTGAAAGGTAAAAGTTAAAATGATGCAAAATATTGACAATAGTTCAAGAGGTTATATCAAAATAAACTATCTCGCTAAATCATTCAATGTCGAGGTGACAATCCTAAGTTGTTGACTTTTTTAAGTTCCTCACTTTGAATTTTTGGATCTTGTTTTTGCTTTTGCCCTTTAAATTATCGTTATCTTTTACGATATCTCCTAAAACTATTATCTTCGAATGCGTAAAAATTTATCATACATTTCGATTTGCTCCCCTACAGGTGAATTTTCTATTAAAATTTACAAAATATTTTTTAATAAAAGGGTAAATTTGGAATTGAATATATATTATATATTTGTGGTCTTTTGAAAATAGCTTCCTATACCCAAAGCACCACCTGCCACCCATAGAAGCCTGCGCCCCATAATCCACCATTTCCATTTCCATCCACTTTTCCACCCCGGCTTAGGCCACTCTTGTTCTGCTTATCAAAGTCAGAATATAGATAAATTAGTTCATAGGGTTACTAGTTAGTTAGTTCTTAGTGAAAGTGATTTGATATTCTTGGAAATTTGATTCGCTAAGGAGGAGTGGTTAAGTTCATGAATTTCTTCTTTGTCGAGCGGTTTAAAGATGAAAATTAAATCGTAGTGTTCTTTGAATGAGACAGGAGCTCCATGCGAAGGTACACTGGTATCTTCTTTGTTAGGTCCTTGATTTTGAAATTTCTTCGTTAAATCGGGTAGAAGTAGCAGTTTTGCCACAGTTGTAGATCGGTGCCGGAGAAGTCACCGGAGTTGCAGGGTCGTGACTCATCTGGCGAGTTGACCGAGTTGTGGGAGGGATCCAAATATTTTGTTATATTTAAACATTGACCCCAAAAATATGATATGATAACGGTCTTTGTTTTGCCGCTAATAAATTAATATCAAGTCAATTTTAACACCAAACTCGGCTTAAATAGAATGAATGAAAACAAGAATAGCTTAGAACAAGCTGAAGACAATAGTTTAGAATTGATATGAAAAGATAACGATAGTTGAGGTGAAACTTCTTCCATTCATTTGTTTCATTTAGTTAACTCTTTTTTTAATTATAAAATCGATGTCATTAAATTTATGTTCTACAAATATTTCATGAAATTGGTTTTTGTAAATTTCATTATAAAATCAATGTCATTAAATTTATGTTCTACAAATATTTCATGAAATTTGTTTTTGTAAATTTCATAATCTAATTAAAAGTTATTTATAATTAAAGTTTCACCTCAAAATTTAAAAACATCAACTATAAAAGAATTTGAGTAGTGTTTTCAAGTAGAGTCATCAATTTTAGAATGTTAAATAATTTTTTATCACTTCGTTAAAGTTAAGTAAATTAAAACGTAATATTTTCTTCTTTCCAAATTCTAAGTACATTTTACTTTTGTACAAATTTTTAGAAGCATTTGAATTCCACTTATATAAACAATATTTTCCTCTCATTTATCACTCACATAATAATCAAAGGAGAAACCAATATTGAGATTTCTACTTTGAGAAAAATAACCTTAGAAATGAGAAAAATAACCTTAGAAAATGAGATGGAAGTAGTATGCATCTACCCATATTACATAAACCCATGTAGTCATATCATCCATCATCAAAGTTTAGATTATAGCTTGAAGGCTCGTATTGTTTAGCAAGTTGAAGGGCTGTTATTGAGCTGATCATGGCTCAAGATTGGCTCGAGGTGTTGTATAAAGCTCAATTGTGAGGGATCAACTCGGCTCAGGATCAACAAGTCACTCGGCTCGATAATGTTCATTTGTCTATGTTTAAACATTTGAAGTATCAATAATAGGTTTGTAGTTGAGCAAGCCTCTCGACCCTATGTCAAATCGAGCCGAGCCGAATCCTAACGAAGCTTTCCAACAAAAATCTTCAAATTCGATGATCAAATTCGTTCATCCAACAGGAGAACTTCAATTTATTGCTACTATATAACATCGTCTAGAAGACTTCACTTAAGTGTATCTTACCTTTTAGAGTTCTCAAGGAATAAATTATAGCATAAATCTGATTCGTTTTGGAACAACAAATAGCACCTTGAAACTAGAGTCTGGATTGCATTCCTCCTGCAACAACAACAGTTTCTCCAGTTATATAAGACGCATCATCCGAAGCTAGAAAAGCTGTGGCTGCAGCCATATCTTCAGTCGTTCCAAGCCGGTTCAGCATTGTCTTTGCCTCAATGCCCTTCCTCTGCAAAAGTAACCCCATCGTCGCAGTTATGCAATGAACATATCATAAAGTAGTTCATATATACGAAGAAGATAAATGTGCAAGTAAACTGAATCAGAAGACTGTAGTAACACTTACAGTGTCGTCATTGTCTGTGAGAAAAGATGCAAAGTGTGTTGAAACAAAGCCAGGGGCTACACAGTTAACCCGAGTATCCGGTGCCATCTCTGCAGCAAGGGCCTACTAGTTCACATTGAACATAAATGTTATTCGAGAAGACAACATAATCTGGTGTTAATGAGACCTGTCGAAATTTCATTACCTTAGTAAGTCCGAAAAGTGCTGTCTTTGTCACGCTATACATAGATAGAGCAGGGCCAGGTTGATAACCTGCTATAGAGGATATGATAACAACAGATGAACCACTCTTCATATAAGGAGCAGCATCCTGTCACAAACAGAATTTGGAGATGAATTTCATATTACACCAAGGAACTTAATAGGGGTAACAGCTATTTTTAACTTAATGACCAAAGCCTTTGATGAATGGAGACAGCGTAGCCCTATAGTGTAACTTTATTTTAAGGTAGTTCCTGTTTAAGTTGGGAGTTTCAAATGAATGACGAGTACCTGTAGAAGTAGTATCGAAGCTTTAACATTGATATCCCATAGTTTGTCAAGTAGTGGTTCTTTCATCTCCAAGATGGGATCTACAGACGGATTGGTAGCAGCATTTGACACAATCACATCTATCGTACCATATTTCTGCAATCAAACAAGTCTATTCCAATTAATATAATTAGTTACACATCACGAAGTCTGCCAGAATATTTCTTCAACTTATTTCAATTCATAAAACTCACTAATGGCAACAAGAATATACAAATGACGGCAGAAACAAAAGTTTCAATTTCTTTAGCCTGGGTTCCACAAGAATACGACAGGTTCCATTTAAGATGGAACAAAATTGTAATATACAGAAGCAGATAAATGGATGACTACTCAACAAACAGACATGACACTAAAGTCAAGATGCATATATGGGGCATTTTAGACATGTCTGACTAGTTGGGGGAGAGGGTACGAGGAATGGAAAATCAACAAGTTAAACAAATTCCAGGACACTTAACACTGAGCCTTTTGATACTAGGTCACTTTCAAAAGATGATCTAACATTTTGATGCAGCCAATAAAAAAGATTTCCGTCTATCCATCAATGTCCCTCTCTCTTTCTGTCGATGCCTCATTCTGCTTCTGAATGCTCAATTTAGATGTCGTCTACTTCCTATGTGCTATAAGTTTTAAGATCAAAATTTCTTAAATTCAGGAAATACATCTACACACAGTGGTTTTTAAATCACAACAAAATTAACAGACCAAATAATACATGAAACTGATAAAGGGCAGTTGATCCCAAAGCTAGTTCGGACTATTCTTGGTCCTAAATGTACATCAGCGGCAGTAACAATAAAACTTCCAGGGATTCTGTGAATCACCTGAATGGTCTTCTCAATTAGACTCTTTCTCTGCTCCTTATTCGATACATGGCATACTAATCCGTATACTTCAATTCCTTTGCTCTTCAGTTTCTCCACCGCCTCATCCACATTTTTCTACATGTCCAAAACACAACATGATCTAACAAGAAATTTAATTCAGTGCCCAAACTATCAATCTAGGCATCATCGGTAAATCTCATTTAATTAACATCACTTTAAAGTTTTATATAAAACATTAAACTAACCTCGGCAACAGAGCAAATGTTTCTCAATGTCCACGCCCACTTCAGGAATATCCTCGCGCCACTAGTCTTATTTTATTCCTAGTAACAACTCCTTGTTCATCGGATTTATTTTTGAAAATCCATTTTGTTCCTATCACATTACGATCCTTTCGTCTCGCAATGTCTCACAGTATCACATTACGCTGAAATGGATCAATTCCTTTTGTACGGCCTTTATCCAATGTTCACTTTGAAAGCTTCATCAACATTCTTTGGTTCGACTTTAGAAATAAACAAATTTTCACCAAGGAGCCCAATCATTCTTCTTATACACCTGGTTCTTTCTTCGTCGCAATTCCTTGATCAATCGCCTAATAATGTTCTCCACGTGATTGTTCTTTTGAATTGACCGTCGGCCGGTAGATAGGCCGACTCTTCATCACACGTGTCATTAACTTCCTTGTCTCCAACACTACTATCATTGTCGCTACGAATGTTAAGTTCACACGACGACGGTTCGAACCCCGTCTCAGCCTCGAGATGTGCGAAGAAAGACGAACTTTACGCCTTCTGTCGCTGGCCATGAGTCAAGCCTCCCGTGTCCACCCCTCGTGTTTGAGTTCATCATCTTACATATCTTTATTCAAATAAGATTCACTGAGAATTCAAATGTTGGGATTTCTTCATCTCGAAAGCTATCTCCGTTTCTTAATTCCTCATTCTCAATCTTTAATTTGTTCCTCTTTGCATCCACTTTGGTATAGACCGCAGTTAGCTCTACCCACTTAGTGTACAACAGTTTGTAGTTTTCAAGAACTTCTTCCGTAATGTCTTCCTCGTCTTCACTGTAGTCATGCAGGCTGTCAGTGACAGATGGCTCTATGACTCCAGTGAATGCGACAAAGTTGCTAACTTGATCTGCTTGTCCTTCTTCAGATTCATCATCACTCAGTGTCATGAGTACTTCGATTGTTTCTTGAGATAGTTGGATATTCGCTTGAATGCGGTCCAAAGCGCTCACAATTTCTCTATGCTGAATTTTTTAGATTTCTCGACCGGCCTCGGCTTGTTGGTTTCTTCCATCTCTGTTGTTTCTCACAATCAGATGTACCGCTACCACTAATGGGCGGCTTTTTGTTGGTGTTCTTAGCCAAAGATGCTTATATTTTCTCCCAAATCTTCATCATTTATATCCTCTAAAGTTAGACTTTTAATGTGTAATACCTTTATTTTTACTTGTCTCTCCTTCATTTTCATTCTAACGTGGCCAAGTTTCCTATCAATTCATCCATGCTTATGACGTCGTTTTGTGCTTCTTCAATAGCGGTTTCTACAGCGAACCTGTAATGTCAGTATTTTCCTCACCAATTTTTCATCATTCATTGGTTCGCCTAGAGCAAACGACTCATTAGCCATATCCTTCAGCTCTGTCAGTTATATTATGTACTCATCATCCTCCATCCTTAGAGTTTCAAATCTAGTGGTTACCGTCAAGTCTCACATTCGCATCTTCATGTTCCCTCATACGCGAAGCTCAGAATATATCCTATGCCTTCGGCTCGCATACACTAATTAGCTTAAACAAATTTAGTCAACATCATCAAGATAGCATTCATAGCCTTGTCATTTGCAAGTGCAAGTTCTTGTTCTTCAAATCTGGCCCAAATTTCATCCTCCTCGCTGATAGCGAAGACACTGTTGGCTGATAATGTAGAGCAGTCCATCCAACACGTACAGCTCTCCAAGTTCTCGTATCAAGTGATTTTAGGAACGCAGTCATTCTTGCCTTCCAGTAGGCATAGTTAGTCCCGTCAAGGACAGGTGGTCGAGTAGTTGACCCTCCTTCTCTGAAACCCTCCATACACAAGATTACACTGATCTCATTCTTATAAGATGTGAGTGGCCCGCCTCGATACCAATTGAAATTGTGTAATCTACCCCAAATAACAAGGCGATGTAATTAATTGTCAATAACTCTAAGACCAACAACAACTGTGAAAGTAAATATTCAAAGTAAAACACATACCGGTAATCCGGGCCAAAGTAGCACCTACGTCTGGGGCAAGCTTCCCAAATAATGATTCCAATATGCATCAAGAATTACAAATAAGGTCTTACTCGAATGCTCCCCATTCTCTTCGCCCTATTCTACTCCAATCTGAATGTATAAGCTCAGGCTCCCCCTGACTATAACACCCCTATCCTTCACTACACACTACTATCCCTAGTATGTGTAAACTACAATACTTTTCACTAGAATAAAACTGTTGTAACCAGGTGTCACAGACAGTTGTACAATACTAATGGAGTTTATAGTAACACTCCGTACATTCAAATTCTACACATTAAATCCTCACACAAAGCTTTTTATGCTTCAATATAATATGCATCACACTCTTGTTTCGACACCCTCATATTTGCAAACGGTCTACACATAAATAAGTAGTATTACGCAACGCTTTATAGCAACATTGTTATAAATCTAAAACTTCCATCTTGTAGATAATAAAATGCTCGGGTCAACTTTCCCATTTGATTTTAGACGTATCTTTTGTTCCTTTGATTGACAAGAATGCCCATAAGCTCAATCGAATTATTTGCTGTGATTCCTCACATCCTCTTCGTATATGGTAACAAATGAAAGATCCCTTGCCGACTCTTGAATAAGCATTTCACTATCTGTCAAGGATCATTGGTCGACAAGCTTAAACACTTCAATTCAACTATAATGACTAAATGCTTTGAAAGTTATTGAACAAGAGAGTTATTCGGGCTTTAGCATTACCTCCAAATGAAGGCATATGATGGGTATTTATAAGAAATACTTGGGAGTCTAGGTTTGTGGACGTGGACAAGTTGTCACGATCCTGAGCCCCATTTGATTGCGGATTTGACTTCGCCCTGGGCTTCGCGCCTATCAGGTTCTATATAATGGGCCATTAGTCCATTATGGTACAATTAAACCAATCCATATCAAATAGTTATAAGATTAATGGTTAATAACACGGCTAATGAACTATTCCCAATTCAACTTAAACCTTAAGTCAATTCACACAATTACACAATCACAAGTACAATTTATCAAATGTCAATTTCTAGCAATAACAATAATATAAATTGATTGTAAATAGATAAGAGATGAGATTTATACATTGAATCTATATAACGAGCTTCGACAAACCTGTTTCGACCGCTTTCCAATCTCGGATTTGAAAAGTAACCTCGTATTATTTTCGAGTTCACCACTGTGGCGCATAAGCAAGCTGAACTCACAATACACCTCTAAAGAATCCACTAGACACCTAGCTACGCCTCTAAAGTACTCGAGAATCTCCTCAAGCTACCTCGTATCACCGAGCATTCAAGCGTCAACTCAACTCTTCAACAAACCTTCTAGCTACTACTGTGGGTTTAATTAGCAATCTCGCTTAATCAACCCACACAATCGAGCTTTAACTTTCAAGTAAGAAACCACTTACTGCGGAGCCTGTATTAACCTTTTCTCAAAGAAAAGTTTTACTCTTCAACAAGATAACTTCAACGGATTGGGGATACAAGAGTATTATAATTTAGATTTATGAAAATCTCACATCAAATTAAGATTGAAAAGATAAAGTTGTTTTAGATGGCTTTTGATTTGGATAATTCAAGATCGATATTTTGATAAGCCGACAAAAGGATTTCAAATGGAAGGTTTCCTTTTTATAGCGATGAAAATTAGTTCGAAAACCACTCCATCGGTAATTCACACGCGTCAACAACCCACGACGTGGAGCACCAACGTCGCATTCGCAACTCATCGCAGTGCTCATGTAGCTGCTACGCCTCGATGAAAGCTTCCTCGGCGAATCTTGATTGAACAAGCCAAACACCCATGGGAGTGCCTCATCGTGACCTGGGCACACGATGCAGAGCACACAATGCAATTTTGGGAGCTCACTGGTCCTTTCTATTCATCGAAAGTGCTCACTCGGCTGGAGAGCACGATGAAGCACTGGCGAAGCCAAAGGAAAGCTACTTGCTCGCCATTTGTAGACTACCATCGGTAGCCATAGGACTCGACGGAGTGTCTCGATGGACTCGCTTTTTCTGCTTGATTTAAGTCAGCTGATTCAATTCCGATTCTCACTTAAATGACACCAAGTCATTACACTAAGATTCGAGATTGATTCAATCAACAATCAAACATGAACAACATAACAAGGACTTATCAATCAAGTAAGTTAAAAATATTTAAAAGCTCAATTTAAAACCCAAAAGCCATTCTCTCACAAATACAAAACAACTAATAAGCTGTGAGATATTCTTACACAATGCCTATAAAGCAATGAACACATAAAATGGCCGGCGCGTGGTCTCGACCTCCGATTCTTGTGCCGTAATGCCACCAGCGCACTATGTAAGCTCTCTACTTAAACAAATATTAGTATTTAAATGTACTGTTATTATCAAAATGGGGTGATTAGTGACTCGTGAGTCAACAAATTCTACTTTTTTATGATAACAAATTAACCGATGCTGTGGGAGAGTAAGGATAATAAAAAGTAAGCAAAGCTCTCCCTCAACATAAGATTCTCTTGTTTGATAAGATATCAAATGAATCACAAGATCATGATGTCGCAAAACAATTAAACCACAACATGATCTTAAAAAAACAAATAAACCACACACACAATATCAAATATCAGACAACATAAATATCCGAAAAACATAAAGCATAAGTCATTAAAGTCATTCTCCCCCTTTGAGATCATCAAAAAGAGGAGGTGCCATCAGAATCAAGATGCCATCAGAATCAAAAGCCACCCGAATGACCCGAAAAGAACCCCATGCCACCATCGTCATTACCTGAAGAAGGATGATGAAATTCGTAAGCACGGGAGTCCCTGAAATAGTCTGATGCTCATCAACCTCAGGGTCGGAATCCGAATGATCAAGATGTCTTTGAGCTTCTACACTGGGCCCTTTCCTTTCCCAAAACACTTCATGAATTTCAAAAGACCCTTCAAATATTTCCTGTCTTTCTTCTGTCTAAGCTCTTGTGCATCTAACCTCTGTGAGATACGGTCCCGAGTCTCTGCTAACCGGTCCTGTCTATAGAACAACCGTCTCATCTCCGCTAAGAGACCAGCCTCATCGCTGGCGCACTTCTCGACGGACAACATCTCACCACCCACACGCCTTCTCGGTTCTCATCACCATCACTCTTATCTTCTACATTCTCATTTACATTCCCCAATGAAGATCCTACACCTCGAATTAAATCAATTTGAACACGATCTTCTAGAGAAGCCTCATCAATCTCCCAATTTCATAAAATCTTCCCATTATAACAAACCATCTTTTGATTCCTAATCAAAGACCTCCCAGTTAAGACAGTTTTACCCAAAGATGGACCACTAGGAATTATCTTCCACTTTCGCATAATATGTGATATAAGATACCATGCGAAAGCAGAGTAGTCTTAAAGATCAATATCGCATAATTCATGCGAGCCGCATGATAACAGGAAGATTGATTGGGAGCCTATTCTTGAAATTGTATAGAAGAGACGATATAGTCTTAGTGACCCTTCTATCTCGAGTACCAGTAGGAATAATGGCTCTTCCAATACAATTTGTAGAAAAATTTTCCTCTCCATCAAATAATTGAAACTAAGGAATGGTATGATCCTTATTGACATTCGGAGGAAACTCCCTATGGTTGTTTAAATCAAGGCTTACGTCTAAGAATGGTGGCAAATCATCCGGCCATTTATTATCAGAATAATCACTAAAACCCTTAGACTTTAAACCAAAATCCTCTAGGAAATTCTTGCTCTTATATATGAACAAACGGTCACGGCACTCAATCTAAGCTTAACCGAAGAAAAATTCGAACCAAAGGTAATCTTCACATACCGCTTCCTATCCCGTCTCTAACTTTAAAAATATAAAACCGACTCCATACCGTCTCCATACGTTATTATTATATTTAAACATTATTTATACATCCGATGTATACGCTTCAAACATTGCAAGATAAAAGAAATGTAACCTTTACCGACTAAAAGTTATGATGTACATATTATCAGGTAACGGTTACTTCATGTAAAGACTCATCATCTCCTCGCCTATTCCCCATTAGGAAACAATCATAAAGGGTGTTATATCTTCACTTATATAAATGCCAAAAACTCTAAATGTGGAACATGTAGAGTACCTTGGGCGTAATATTTGCTGAGATAATTTGTAAGATGGAGAAGATATTCTACCTTCGCTTTTTATGACGTGAATGGAACACCTACCGATACATTTGTCATACGAAGCTTTTTAAACGGAGGTCCCAAGCAAGAAGATGATGGATGTACCTTTTCGAGTCGTGAGTTTTCACTTTTATTATATTTTCATACTGCTTTGTAGGTTTACTCATCTAACTAACCTTATAAAAGTTTGCATGCTTGGGATCATGGTCACATGGTATATTTGGTCAAAGAGGTTTCTAAACTTTTGTTCCAATGTACTTCGAGAAGGAATTGAAACCAACTTAAATCGACCAAGGAGGCACGACAGACTGACCGGATTCGGGACGATCTAACCTGCTTAAGTTATCAAGCTTCGTTGCTCCAGACGCTGCACGCTTCAGAAATGGGGCTACGTATACCGAATGGGTTAACTACAACACCGCTTCACATGTATATTCTCTGCAATACACCTGAAGTACATGAAACTCTTCAGTAAGTGTATATTTAGCATTTCAATTAATCACTCTATGTGATATAATACTTAACTAAACGTATAACGTTTTGTTTTAGGATCTACCACGCCGCTCAATTTAGTCAATCCTCGGCGCGGCTGCACGCATTTAAAAATCGTGACGCCGCCAATAATTCGCCTAATGGTTTCAAAGTATGTACGAATAATATGGACAATACCCACACCGAGAATTCTTTTTCATTAGGTCCCACTGCAATCAAAAGTGCATAAAGTGGTACTACATCAACGGGGTACTATTTGATATCAAGCAAAGCGCGATTGCACAAGAGCACTTACAATAGCGGTGTTTGTGTCAAGGGTTCATGCTACCAAGATGATGATCACGTTGACTACTATGGTGTCTTAGAGAGATTTGGGAGTTGTCGCACGGCTCGAAGCCATTTATTAATCAGTTTTCCTTCAATGTTTATGGTTTTAATAATTTTGTTGGACGCAAGTCCATCCTAAGAACGGAATGGTTCAAATCAAACAATAAAAAGCAGTAGGTTCTAAAGATGACCCATTTATCCTAGCATCCCGCATTACCAACAAGTATATTATCTCCGTTATGTACGCAATGAGATCATAGCTACAAGCACAGAAACGAATCGAACACGGTAGGCCGAGTCGATTGGACTCATATGCAAATGTGGATGCCTCCCTCTTGAATATTGAATATATTCTCCAAGAACAACCTCCTCATGTTCTATTGATTTAATCAATGATGTTTCCGTTGTTGAACCGGCGCTTTTCAAGTATTGTTAAAGAGGAGAACAACGGCATCCGATCATGGAGACGGGTTCAGACATTTAGCCCGACTACCCCAAACGCGCTCATGACGATGATGAGGAAGACAACCTCTCCTAATACAATTAATAATCAAATATTTTGGGTTACAAGTTTTTCATAGTAATTTGGGTAACTTTTGTCTTAAAACTTCATATCAAATGCACAACGAAAGTGTAGTGTAGTATTTTGTATTTATCAGTTTTTGATATCAGGTTCAAAAACTATGATATGTATTTATTACTTCTGACATTGTGTTCATGACAGGAGTTTGGTTCGCAAAACTCCATCTCTTTTTTTCTATAAATGAGCATACACAGATAGTCGATGGAAACGGGCTCAAAAAAATTTCTCGCAATCTTTTCCACCCGAGAAGTGCAAAGAAGCCTGACGTGAGACGGTTTTTCAAGCCTATATTTCCTATCTCCAAAAAATTGAGGAAAATTCAAATAATTTATTTTCAAATGGAGTCGGGATGGCGACGAGATATCAATTTGGCGACGGGATTGGTATTCGGTCATAGATTTTCATATTCCCCTATATATAACTCACATTATCATCATTCCAATAATTTTTTTCCAAACATAATATCCTCTTTATTTTATGTTATTAATTTCATTTACAATTTATTGTCTACTAACCTTTCAATGTAATTTTTATTTTGCGTGAATTTTAAAGAGGTAATTATTAATACTTTATTCACTTTTATTTTGTATGTAATGAATTCAAGGAGGTAATTTCTAATTTATATATATTTTTGTAGAAAGAGGTTGAGTTTCAAAAGGCAATTTACTTCTTCTATTTTTTTTAATTTTTGTTATTATCTTTAATAATGTAGTTTGATAAATATATTTGTAATTTATTTTTGTTACTTTTTGTTGTAGTGGAAATACTTTATTCAAGCTTAATAGCTAATTGCTTTTTTATTTTAATTTTACGTTAATGTTTGATGCTTTTATATAAATTAATGTTTGATGTTTATATGAATAGAATATTTAATATAAGCTTCATATTTATATGAATTAATGTTCGATGTTTACTATGTTTGATATTTAATATGTAAGCAGTTATATGAATTGTTATATTTTTATGTTTGAATCTTTAATGCTTTTTATTTGCTTGTATGAGTTTAATGAATCGGATCTTTCGATGTTTTTATATTTGTTTGTATGATTTGATGGATTTTTTGCAAGCTTCCAAATTTCGCTACGCATGTTATTACACGGTCTTCGAATGGTCGAGACGGAACTTTGTGGATTTTATGTGTCATGTTCTATTGCTTCATCTTTGATGTTTTTGGTTGAGACTCGAACTTTGAATTTTTTTTCGCATCGTCTTTGAACGGGCGACAGTCGGAAATGGATTTTATTTTAATCGTTACGGAGTCGGCCGAGTCGGGAAGCCTATGAGTCGGATCGAGTCGGTTATGTATGATACGAGTTAGAGCCTGATTAAATGGAGACTGCTAGAGTCGATTAATGGCATTCGCTCTAGCCTGAATAACGGAGACGGCTCGGGAGTCGGGCGCTATTTGCCTGCAGCTCTTTAGCATTTCAATTGGCTGACTAAAATGCAGAACACTAAGCATGAGATCGAATTCTCATGGGCTCGGGTTTGGGGTCGGACAGATTTGTATTAATTAGATTTATAAAAGGCGTCAAGCGATTCCCGACTCCATCCCGCTCTAATTGGTGAATGTAGACTGCTGCATGCCTCTTTGCTCGCTTTCAAGAGGTTCCTTCTTCAAAACCAAACCACCAACCACTAAATGAAGATGAATCGGGAAGGGAAAGGAAAAGAAGTCAGGAGCATCAAGTGGGTGGTGGTTTGAAGAAAAGAAGGAAAGGGTTTGGGATGGTGGTGGTGTTTTGAAGAACAAGAAAGGATGAAAAATGAGCGACGCGCGACGGCAACAAGGGGCATGGCAATGACGATGGTGATTTTGGCTTTGAATAAAGAGAAAGAAGTAGGAGTAAAATGTGGATATTTTTGTCTTTTTATAAAAAGGGTGTAGTAGTGTTGAAAAAAAAAAATAAGTATACCAAAACTTAAAACCCATGTCTAGTTTACCAAATTTCTCGTTTTATCATGATGCCAAAATATACATTTTATTACCATAATAACTTTACTAGGTGTGAAACTATTTTTGTTCAAAATCTGATGCACACATATTTATAGAACGCACATTGCATAAGCATTTTCGATGTATACGTTCCAACAAAGTACATATAAATCATTCTTGTACCAAAAGTTTGCAAGAACAATAAAATAAAAATGTATTATACTAATATAGATGCTATATCTTTCAACTTAATAGAGTATGGTTCAAGTAAGAATTAGTCTATCAATAACAGGATCATTTCATCTTCCACCCTTGGGAAAGCAGCAACAAATCTGCAAAACATATTACACAAATCATAACTTTGATTAATAATATAATCAAGAACAAATAAAAGTAATGTTTCCGCCGATTTTATTTTAATGTCATTGTTTATTTATGTACTACTCATTCAAATAAAAACGAAGAAAATAGTAATTCATAAAATTTTAAGGTCGGCCTGATTATTTCACAAGTAACAAGTCCAACAATTAATTTTAAGGCTTTCATTAGTATGAAACATTACCTTCGATTTCCATTTCTTCTCCTTTTTCTGCTTGTTAGTGTTGAAATTTGTGTTTTGTGGGTGCACTGTGGGAAATCTTGATGCTGCAGTGTGTTTTTCATCCTTTAATTTGCTGAAAATTACTGTAAATCCTTCCCCTGATCTTGGATCTTTTTCATCCCATTCCCCAAATTTTGGCACTGATGCAGATGTGTAAGACTGCCCAAAATCTTTACACATTCAATACAATGTTCTTTCTTATACAAAACAATTCTGAATTTATACAAGTACATTATGCAAAAAATTACGCATAATGAATAACACTAACGAAATTGAGTATATAGGAGAAAACTGAGTTTAATCGAATAAATTTATGTAAACAGGTATACATTTAGAATAACATGAGCATCAAACAATATAATTTATAATTTTATATGGATCACATTGTGTGTGATAATATCACTCAAAATCATTTCATATGAATTTGGTATTTGACATATGTAACAAAAAATAATAATTTTCCACATACCAACTCGTAAACAAATTGTATTATTGTGTCATAGAATGTGTCGGTGATTGATACAGGTAATGCAAATTCCAATGTATTCTTATGGTTAGCAAAGTCATTCGTTATATATTTTACATTGAAAGGATTTATCAAGAAAGAATGAACTTACAAAATCATGAGAGGGGTTGTTTCTGCTTTTCAGTGAGAATCCTCGAGATGGATTCTTCTTCCTATCCGAAACTCTGGTGGCGCTGCTCGAATCTGTAAGAGAATCATTGGAATTGCTTTTATCAGCACTATTCAAAAGATTCTTTTCTGTAGACAGATTGAAGCGATGAGCTCTCGCTGAAGCTAACACAGGGTGTCTATCTCCTCCCCCTCTAGAGTGATCATGCATGAAGGCCTCTGGATTGTCCTGAGGATCATTTGGATTGAACCCTGGTGCAACAATACTTTTCTCTGATCTTGCATTCTCAAAGTAGGCTGTGTAAGGGACATTATCATTGTCCCAGTTTCCAAATTTAGGAATATGAGATCCTTGCTGCTGCAAAACATTATGAAAAATATCAATCAATTAACATGTCTCAATGCCTCTGAACAAACTGCCGCCTAAGCAAGATAAAGGAAATCAGATAGTAAGCAACCTTAAGAAAGTTGGTACTTACAGACATCAATTGGCTGTGTTTTTCTCCAGGTTGTTGTTCATTTACATTGTCCATTGAGATTTGAGGTAATATAAGAAAGATTAGATTTCAAGCTTGCTTGTGGGTCCAATTTGTCAATTTATTTGTCCAATTCAAGCGGAGATACTAATGATCATCTTGGTTGCTAGAGACAATGATTCGTTGGTTACAATGTTTGCCGCAAAGGTTGACAACAACAGTCAAACAAAACAAGATAGTGGAATTGCACTATAATTTCCTCAATTTGTCTCATATAAAGCACACATTATACATTTATACTGTTTTTAGCCTATACCTGTTATGTATTATTGACATGATTTCCCTCTTTCGATAGATGGAAATACGGAGTATAATTTAATTTACATTTTCAATTTTTGAAACGAAGCTTTTAAACTAATTCGGAAACTTATTTGATGTCACCGAAAGGTGTTGGAAAATGAATGCAAAATTTAGTAGTGAATGTACCATATTGGAAGATAATGAATACTTTCGCCCACTTTATATACGGCCATTTTGGGCCATGAAGAACGCTAGTTTTCCTCATGAGAATACTAAAGTTTTCCACGCGAAAGTATTTAGAGGCAGTCCTAGTGTAAAACTCTATGTCGGATGTAATATATAACATTAGTCCGGGAGAGCCTTGGGAGGTCTTCCTGAACCTCGAAGTTTACGATGCCTCTATTATATGCTAATTATAGCTTGCACCCCAAAGTTGGAGACTTTGCCTTTCTTCCGCTTTGGAGTTAAGTTGCATTCAAGTATCAAGCACCATTAACTAACGCAGAGTTAAGTGGCTACAAAGCAGAGGAGTAGAGGACCGATCACCACCCCTTCTACTCTATTTAAGTGGGAGCAACTTCATCCCTTAAATCATATAAGCAAAAACAACTAAGCCTTACAAACACAAACAAACAATTTTCTTTTTGGTGATGCTCTTGCTCTCTCATCGAACACCGCTTAGAGTGGTTCTAAGGCGTTATTCGGCTCTAACCATTGTATCCGGGAATCGCTTGTTTCTTAAAAAGTCCTAAGCACACAATGGCAGTGGAGCAACTGGGTTTAAGGAAATTGTGTTCACAATAAGCCTTGGTCAGATGTTTAGCTTTGTTTGATTTTCTAAATTAGTTCAATTATTCTTCCTGCGGTTCAACGTGAAACTTCCTACGCCTTAAACCATGTATTTGACACTAACCTTAGCAGAACTTCGAGATGGCTTCCACAAATGTCGCACCCTTCTCGCTTTATGTACCAAACGCTTTCTACTCGTGAACGCCGCTATGACTGACAAGCATCAGTTGTTGTTACCTCCGACATGGTCTATTTACCACGGGTGATGGAAACATTTTTGATGGATTAGATCTATTCCGGGTGGAAGTTTGCCCAACTGGGTGCAGTAACTTCGACTACCCAGTCGGAGTAATGGACCTGTTTTGCCTCCGCAGCAGTTGACTATGATTATGCCTCAACTGGAGGCTGCTTTTATGTCTTCTAGGGGCATAACTTCAAAAGGTGGAGGGAACAGATGATGTTCTACCTGACAACTCTGACTTTGTCATGTTTCTCTCTACAGGAAGCCTGTGTTTCGCTGGGAATCAAACTAAGTTGTTACCGCCGAGGCAATGGAAATACTCTCGACTATTTATGTCGAAACTATATCCTAAACGGATTGAGCGAATGGATTGTTTCCAAGTGTATCGCACTCTTTGACACGGCCAGAAAGGATTTTCTTTAGAGTATAAATACAGAACTCAAGATGTCGAAAGTCAAGAAGTTCATTGTTGGGAAATTTCTCTTGATTTCACACGGTCAATTTAGAAATCGACAGATGCCTGTAAGTCCAAGAACTTGAAGTAATGTTTCATTGAATTCATGCCGAGGGAACGTTGCGGCGAAAGCTTCAAGTGTCGCTATCATTGAAACCACCCCCGTCGAAAGATCAAAACCACCTCAAACATAAATGAAAGGAAATGACCGTGAAGGAGGTAGTCTTAATGCCGGATCAGGAAGACAACAGAAGGAAATGAAAGGTAAAGAATAATTCAAAACCTTTTGTCATAAGTTATGTTAATTTGTGGGAGCATGGCTCGATCTAGATCTTCAAAGGGGCGTAAAGACTACAAACCAAAAGCTAGAGGGATCTAAATTTAAGAAGAAATTCTGAAGTGGAAATGTTTCAACCGTGACAAGAAGGGTCATAAGTCACAATGAAAGTTGCATTCTCTAAGAAGAAGAAAGCCTCTTACGGTTGTAATATGGTTAATAAAGTCACTCAAGTGACGTCCGACATCAACCTCGTGTTATGAGCCAAGGAACCAGTTCAAACCCAAGGGAACGGTGGATTTATTACCGGTGCTACTAGGCACATCTGCTCGGGCGAAGGAGTTTTCACAAACTTCAAGCCATTTACCACTGTAGAAAAGATGTATACGTAAATTCCTTCGACTTCTACAATTGAAGCGGCGTGTACCATCGCGGCTCAAGATGACATCGAAAGGAAGCATCAATCATGTGTTGTATGTGCTAGAAGTCCGCAAGAATCTCATCTCGGATCGCTAAGCAAAATGAGACCGCTGCTCAAGGTCGTTTTGAGAAATACAAACCTCTAGATCTAATTCATAACATGCTAAGATAATAGTTCAACACCATCAGTAGGTGGAAATTCTTTATTTTATAACATTTGTCGATGACAAAGACAAAATACAGTGTGTACCTTTGAAAGGTAAAAGATGAAGCAATACAAAAAAGTTTTCACTTTACAAAGACGAAGTCGAGAATCAACTTGATAAGAAAAATCAAGCGCGACATGCTGATGTGAGGTGGTGAATATGTTGCACCATTTGGCCGGTTGTGTTCCCAAATATGGCAATACATGAAGTTACAAAGACCGCATCTCCGCAATCAAACGGTGAAGAAAGAAAGAATAGAACTTTAAAAGACGATGAATTCTCTCGTTGATAAGTTCAGATTGCCACCAAATGCTGGGGAAGCAATTTATCAAATAATTACTTGTTGAATAGAGTACCTCAGAAACATGAAAGACGAGATTCTATGAATTATTATTTAGAGGTTTTAAACCCGACCTATAATCATTTGAGGGTTTAGGGTTGTCTTGCTAAGGTCATGGCTCCATTACCAAGCTAGTTTTAGTATAGACCTAAGACAGTAGACTCGATCTTCATTGGGTATGCACACAATAATAGTGCATATAGGTTCCTAGTGCATAAATCGAAAAATCCAAGAGTGCACAAAACATCATACTTGAGTCTAGAAATGCAACATTTTTCGAGAATGTTTTTCCTTTTCAGATCGTAGAAAGGCTAAGCAAGCCTTCTTCTGAGTACTCTAGAATTTGAATTCAAAGAAGATGATAATGTTGATAGAGTCTTAAGAGACTATAAATGAAGATAGTCCAAGCGAGGAAACCTGAGTTTGAACCCGACGAAGTAAAAGTGGCAAGAGGGATAGTCCTTCGTTCTTAATTTTATTTAATTTATACGGTACAAAGGAACTCGAACTTACCATGAAGTAGTATCTTCAACAGAAGGCCCTTTATGGAAAGAGGCAATTCAAAGTGAGATTGATTCAATTCTTCAAAATCACACTTGGAATTAGTGGATCTTCCGCCTGGGTGCAAGCCTCTTAAGTCAAAATGGATCTTTAAGAAGAAGATGAAGACCGATGGAACAATTGGAGCAAGTACAGCGTAGGCTAGTCATCCGTGGTAATCGATAAAAGCGAGGGACTAGACTATTTTGATACTACTAACAATATTTAATTACATCCATACGCAGGATATCGACAATTAGTTTTGCGCAATTTGAGGTACACCCGACGGATGTCAAACTAAGATTTCTAAATGGAGATTTAGGATGAAGAAATCTATATGGAACAACCCGAAGGATTTAAAGTTCTGTGAAAGGAAGCTAAAGTATATAGAGTTGTAAAAATCCTGTATGGCTTAAACAAGGCACCAAAGCAACGGTAATGAAATTTGATAAACCGTGTTGTCGAATGGCTTTAAAAATAAATGAGCTGATAAGTGTGTCTACGTGAAGACTACAAGAGATGGATATGTCATATTATGCCTCTATGTTGATGAAGACATGCTCATTATTGGGAGTAATCACAAATGATACAATATACTAAAGACATGTTGAATAATAAATTTGACATGAAACATACGGGACATGCTAACGCCATTGGGGGTAAAATCAGCTTTGTTAATCAAGGAATAGTCTCGAGCTGCACTCACTATGTTGACACGATACTGCTGTGTTCAAGAAAGGGGGTGATGAAGAAATGTCAAAAACTCCGATAGACATAAGTCAAGACCTAACAAGGAATAAAGGAGAAAGTGTGTCGCCAACCGAGTATTTCAAATAATAAGTGTAGTCTCACGTATCTAACGAGTCAGACTGTCTTCGATATTGCTCACTCTGAGCAAGTTGAGTAGATATACTAGTAATCCTAGTCGTGATCATTGGAAAGCCATAATACGAGTACTTAGATATTTGAGATATACTAGAGATTATGGGCTGCATTATACAAGATATCCGGCCGTCTCTCGGCGATAAAGTCATGCCACCGATATCCGATATGAAAGATTCGAAATCAACAAGTGGATATGTCTTCACTTTAGGGGTGCAACCGCCTCTGAAGTCCTCAAAGCAACCGTAATCGCTTTTATCCACTATGGAATCGGAATTTATAGCATTGGACAACGCCAAGCAAGAGCGTAACGGTTATGCCATTCGCAC
Source organism: Lithospermum erythrorhizon (assembly GCA_019722365.1). NCBI lineage: Eukaryota > Viridiplantae > Streptophyta > Magnoliopsida > Boraginales > Boraginaceae > Lithospermum > Lithospermum erythrorhizon. Next base: position 25,724 of record JADFUC010001803.1, on the reverse strand, counting down.
AAAGTCATATATGTATAATGGTAAATCACGACACATACGACGAGATAATATTCATAGGCAATTAATTTCAACTGGAGTTATCACTATCGATTACATAAGATCAAAGGATAACATCGCTGGATCCGCTTAACCAAATGTTTTAAATAGAGAACTATTAGTCGAGAAAATCATCAAAAGGAATGGGATCAAGCCCATCGATAATATGGTTATGAAGGAAAACCCAACCTAGTCAATCGAGATACTAGAACTAGTTTCAATGGGACAACCTAATCAGAATCATAGTTAAATCACTGTGGGGGGTTTTAACCCTTCACCCAGTCCTCGGATGAGTACAGTGATACCCGTAGGAATATGATGAGTTTTGCTCTTAATGACTCTCTTGGAAGGATCAAAGGATCACGTGGAAGAGTATCGCGGGTTACTCTATATGATAGAGAAGTCACTCTATGCGAAGCAAAGTAGAGGCCGCTTAGACGAAAACGAGGAGTATGATGAGAAATCTCACGTAACTGTGCAAAGCGCTCATGGCCAACCGACACACTCCATGAACCGGTAAGCAGTATCGGGTCAATACATGTGTGTAGTATGTCGCTGTACTCCAAGAAAGAATGTCTAAGGGTCAGACCTACCAAAGCTTTGGTTTACATAAGATACTTGCATTACAATGGAAGGTTCTAAGGGTCTCAGCCTATACCACTCTATCCTATGTGTTGTCGTCGTCAGAGGTTATCACCAAACTAAAACAAAATGTGTCAAAACTTTTCTTTAATTTTGATTCATGTGGGGATTTGGTTGGAAAATGAATGCAAAATTCTAGTGTTTAAACGTGGTCATATTGGGAAGAGGGGAGTGGAACATGGCCCACTTTATATAGTCAAGGTCATTTTACCATGAGTAAATGTGTCTTCATGAGAATAATTAAAGCCTAATGTAGTGCATGAGAGTGCAAGTCCTAGTGTAAAACTCTATGCCGGATGTAATATATAACATTAGTCCTGAGCTGGGGGTCTTCTGGAGGTCTTCCTTGAACTCGAAGCCATTGGGACAGACCTCTATTATATGCTAATTATATTTTGCACCCCAAAAGTTGGAGACTTTGGTTTTCTTCCTCTGCTTTGGAATTAAGTTGTATCTGGGTCAAGTATACCATTAACTACCGCAGAAAGTTAAAGGGCTATCAAGGTCAAGGATGCACCGATCAATTTTCACCCCTTCTACTCTCTATTCAAGAAATGTTAATACCTTCTAACTACCAAAGTAGAAAGTTAAGTGGCTATTGAAGTGCTGGAGTAAAGAGCACCGATCACCACCCCTTCTACTCTTCATTTAAGTGAAATCAACTTCATCCCTTGAATCATCAGCAAAAGCAACTAAAGCTCTCTACAAACACAAACAAACAATTTTCTTTGCGATACTCGCTTCCTCTAATTGGCCGAACACCGCTTTAGAGTGCTTCTAAGGCAGTGTCGGTTCTAACCATTGTATCCTGGGAATCAGTTGCTCTCTAAAAGTCCTAAGCACATACGGGTAGGGAGCAAATCTGGTTTAAAGAAATTGGTTTATGTTTAGCTTCTTTGATTTTCTAGCCAAAGTTCTCTGTTATTCTTCTGTGTTCAACGAACTTCCTAAGCAAAAGGTTGATACTGTTAGTTGTATACTTGTATCCATCCAAATCCAAGTAAAAAGAAAAAGTGGATGCAAAAATATTTATTTACTCATATACTGTTATGGAAATAATATATATGATGAATGTGTTGTCAACTAAGTCGTCTTGTTTACCAAGAAATGGAATAATTTGATAAGCAAGCAACTAGGCTACTTATTTATCAAGTTACTTAGTTACTTTATTATTGTATCTTGGAAGCCTATAAATAGACAACTCATTATATTGTATTATATACGATTTATAAAAGCAATAAAAGATATTCTTCTCCTTGTTTATTATTCTCGCCTATTTTACATTGTTCTAGTTATATTCATAACACGTTATCGCAAGATGAATAGATTCTCTTAACTCAAAGTTGAGTTATACAACATAATTATTCATCGGTTGAACGCCTAAAAGCTTAAGGCAAAATCTTTGCCGAGATGCCTTCTATTTCTTTGTATATCCAAGTTTCTCCAATTGAGGTAATACTTCATTTTCAATATATTTAAATTTTATTGTTCAATAATTAGGATGATTTGTTAATCATTGGACCTATATAATCGGGAAGGCATTTTTTCAAATACCTTAATCCTGAAGATTTACGGAATCGATATATTAACTGTTTTTATCATTATATGAATTATTTATATATTATTCGCATATTATATGGAATTTACTATTTAGATGTCTGTAATATGTACGTTTATTTTATTTGTATTTAAGCATCCAAATTATTTGTACTTAAATTATGAGGATTAGTGACAAGAGTTTTTATTGTATGCTTATCCTTGATGATTTATTCTCTTATAAAATAAATTATTTTGGCTTGGTTTTAAATAATGATTTATTAATAAATATGGCAATACACCGTCGGGAACATCGGGACTGACCATCATTCGGATGGCTTTCAATTTTATACATATAATGTGATATGTTAATTATTAGATTTATATGTTTATGAGGTCAAAAAGATAATTATCAAATAACTGAATCTCGAAGATTTATTCATGATTAATTTGATATATTTATGATGAATTCACAATATATATAATACATGATTTATCAATGATGTATTTTGAGTCCAGAAGACTAGTTCATAAACTGTGAATAGCATATCGGGGATCTAAACTTGATAATGAATAGGATATCTCATCGTAAAAGATCCTTGACCTTTTAAAATATATATATATATATATGAGAGGTATGACCACCTGAAGACGGTTATTCTCCTAAAAGCTAGCTATGACTTGATGCATTTGAGGTTACAAGATTTTAAAAGTGTCAGTGAGATTACAAATACCAAAAAGATACTTGTGATGTATCATCTTACTATATCACTTGGTTATGTATCTAATGCAAATAATATTTTGGTTATTATAAGTCCAGAAGATTAGTTCAAAAGATTAAGGGCTTCGAATTGACATCCATCTAAATTAAGGACTTTTGAATATTTCAAAAAAAATTCTATCATTTTCCTCATTATTTTGAAAATAATACGAACCGTACGAAGTTCACTCCAATGAGACCAAGACTCATATATAATTTGAAGAATTTATTCAATTAAATGGATAGAATTTTATTAATTACTCATTACATATAATTTATTATGTGCCCATACCATACTAATGCAATTGCCCTCGAAAAGCGAGGCATACGAGGGGCAAAGGTAAAAAATTAATTGAATGTCTGAAGAGCCAACATTTATTGAAGGAATAATGAATTCCTAACCATAGTTGGTATTGCATTATACATGTCTAGGCTAGTTCTCAAGGGAAAAATTTGGTATTTAAGGTAGCCTGTGGAACACCTATCTTTCCCGAAAACTTACACCATATGATTTTCACTTCCAATAGGATTGCCACCAACAACATGGATAAAGGATAAATATGTCTTGCAGATAGTGCAACAACTCATACCATTCTAAAAGATAAAAAATATTTTATCTAATAACACAAGAAGCGAGTGTTATTACACACAGGCAAAACAGAAAAATTGATTGAACGTCAGAAGATAACAGATCGGTGCCTCAAAAAAATATGTATCTGGTGATGCACCATATTATTCTAAGTAGAAGTGAGAAATTTAAATTCTAAGTCTAAATCAAATATGATAATTACTATAGTATATATTGGATATATAAAAATAATCGAAATAAGATTTATCACAAAAGATTTGTACTGAAAGCACTAATCAATTATAAAGTATCACATACACTTTTGTGATGAAGGGTATCAAATTATATATGCTTGGTAGCAAACATAACCTTCGATTTGGAGCGTTGACTTATAATATAGCATGCAAATTAAATACGATACATGAAAACACAGAGAAGGATTTATGACGCACGGCACATATCTATATGCTCCCGGAATTTAACTCGCTAAGTTAATATAAGAAATATTTGAATATTTAAAATCATCCGGAAGATGGATTGCAAGTTCGAACTGCATTATTAGAAATTTATTTGCATGATCATTTTATTCAGCATCGCATGTATATTCAAGTCTATCGATAGTATATGATACATGTTTAGCTCTGAATTTATATTATGTTTTATGTGATTGTATGATATATTTGTTTACTTATTACATGGTATGAGACATTTGAATTATTTAGTGTAAGTTGAAATAGATTTTATATCTTTCTTTGCTGACAATAGCTTATTATCATTTATCTAAATATTCATGATATTATAGAAGATTCGATTATAGTTTATAGAGACTCTAGAAGAGTTCTAAGTTGAATAAATTATCATGAATAAGTTAGCACAAGAACTCCTGTAGAGTTCTCAGTTGTTAAACAAGATGTTTATAATCAGATTTGGAATCAAATACCTTATAAAGGTATATACAAGCCAATTGGGCATGTAATTATATAAATTTGTACTCTTGTAGAGTTCACAATTATAAGACAAGATGTCTACAATCGGATTTGAAATTAAATGCTTTGTAAAGATATATACATGACAATTATGTATGTAAGTATAAATCCATATCATATTTGATACATGGTAGAAATGTTTAATCTCAATTAACTGAGATTCATAAGAGATAATCAAGATTCGTCTCAAGTAAGACATGAACTTGGTCTTGAAGTATCAATTTAATATATATCATACAATCGATATGCGATTGCATAATCATGCACACATTGACAAACAATTGTAGCGTTATTTGGATATTCTACTTGACACTCCTGGCACGATGATCTCATCGTGGGGAGATATGATATACAATTATATAATGATGATCTCAAAGAAGGAAATATATGCATTGTACTCTTTTTTTTCCTTCATTGAGTTTTTTCCCCAATCGAGTCTTGGTAAGGTTTTTAATTATTAGACAATTAATTCAAGTATATCTAAAGAGAATATAATATTTTATCTCACTAGGTTTTTGTCTTACACGGTTTTTCTAGTGGCTATTTAACCAAAGTTGGTTAAAAGATAAACTACTTAAATCTTGAAACGCAAAGTTAAATTTCAGGAACGTATTTGGTAAGGGAATACGATCCAAATAGATCTTATGTCAATCTGCCATTTATCATATAAAAGTTGGTCCCGATTGATCTTTATGATAATAATTGTACATGTATCATACGCTTAAAAACCCGACATGTCAAATGAGATAGAACAATATATATTGATGTTCTTCCTTATCCATGATCTTCTAAATGACTTAAATCGATTTTCAACAAATGCAATCTTGTGATAATCGACGTATATATTTTACTAAATCACTTCCTAACTCAACATTCGAAGTTTATCCAAAAGTATAAAGACTATGTCCACTAAACGATGTCAAGTGACGTGGTTTGGCGGGAGTTAATACGTGTTGTATTCTTTTTCCTTAATCAAGGTTTTGTCCCAAATGGATTTTCCCGATAAGGTTTTAATGAGGCAAATAGCGTATATTAAGACACGACTTTTCTTCAATCGACTTTTTATCCCCGTGACCGATTTTTCCTAGTAAGGTTTTAACGGTGACATATTCTTATTAATTACTAGACATCCCAAAGAGGAGTGTTAAGCGAAAGAATATATATGATAGATGTCTTGTCAACTGCTTCGCCTTGCTTTTACTGCAAGAAATCTGAACAACTCGAGCAAAGAAACAACTGGGATCTACTTATTTACCAAATTACTTAATTACCTTATTATTATATCTCAAAGTTCTTATAACAGTGAATTATATCAGATTCTATAATGATTTATACAAATAATAAAAGATATTCTCCTCCTTGTTTATTATTCTCTCTGTCTATTTATATTGTTCTTAGTTATATTCATAACATATACAACATATTTCTTAAAATACACCTTTTTAAACAATTTGATATCTGCACATAAATTTGGTATATTACTATTGTATCAAACAATTTGGTATATACCATTGAGGGCCTAATTTGGAACTCACTTACATGGTCAATTACTATGTATCAAACAATTTGGTATATACCATTGAAGGATAAGATACAAGATTACTAACTTAGCAAAAAGACCAACACAGGCTAATGCAAAAGACCTACACATGTGAATATTGAAGGAATACCCAACCCACATTGAATATGTCAAAAGTATATGAGATAGTTTATAAGATCCCGGGCTTTATCCATCTATAATCAATTGAAGAAGTACTTATCCCACATTCAATTGCATCGTCGCTTTCTCTTCTGGCTGTAACTTTAAAGAGCAATACAATTTTGGATGAAGAAATCGTGCAAATCTATCACCAAACTCGCCCTTTCCCTCCAAGCCGCCTTGCAAGCTCGAAGTCTTTTCTCACTGATTAATGCAAACCAAAAGAAAAAAAGGACCGAACTTAAGCCATTATGTTATGTATGCCATATAAATGGTAAGCATGAAGAAAGTTTGGATTATGCATTGTAGGGGAAACCCCCCATAACCTGTTGAGAGGCCGGCCTTCTATTGAGATGTCAACATGGAAAGTAGAGACTAATTTTTTTTTAAAATAGGTGTTGTTGATGTGCAAAGTACTGCAAGATATGCCCTTACATTAGCATCCACCCTTTTTTTTTTTAGATTTGGAAGATGGAGACAACTATAGTGATCAAACTTTCGAATACGTCAATTAAGATGCAAAATCAGTTTCAATGTATCAATGACACAAGAAATCACAAACCATGCACATGAATGGAACAAACCAGATTCATCTAAATAATACACAATCTACACTTGGAAAGCATATCTCGGTAAAAGAAACTAAAAAAGGAGAATATATACAGGGCCATGGAGAAACTTACTCAGTGTGACTCTCTTTGCATGAATTGCACATAGCATGGATTCATTAAACAAAGCAACTAGATAATCCTCTGCTGCCTGCAATAGAGACAAAAAACTTTAGGTCCAACTGTCCGAGAAATTCTCGAAACCTGAGAACTCTTCAGAATGCTAAACCTGACATCTTTGATACTCTCCTTAGAAGTCATTCGGGTCTCACGGATTATTAGAAAGGTATAATTTTCATTCTACTGGTATTAATAACTCTTTAACTTTTCTCATTTTCAGCAAGGTAGATAGTGTGGACATGATAGTGAAGATTTCAAGTACGCAGACTCTTAGCATATATCTCAAAATGATATATCGTAAGCCAAATATCATGATACTGAATGCTCAGTAAGTGGGAGGACAATAAAAAATAATTACAAAACCAGCAATTCCATGTTGACATTTGAAAACTGTTCAGGTTGCTCCTTACTATTAGTAAGCAATGGCAAACAAGCTCCTAACTTAGCAGTGCCTATGCTTAGAAAACTTTATTGCTAAGGGTTCATTCTGTTGACATTTGAAAATTCACCAGGTAGAGCTCCTCGCAATGTGCCATGACAAAAGATACCTTAGCTTAGCAGTTGAAATATGGCTCTACTTAGGAAAAAATTATTGCTAAAAGAAAATTTGAAAGGCAAATTAAATTTTTTTTAAACAGTTGGTGCGAAACAGTATAGTTTCCATGTCCTATGAGTACAAAATTTTATATTATCTGGCTCTTGGATATAATTCGAATAATTAAATACCATTTTTATTACCTAATACGAAGTAGTAGATAGTCTTAACACTCATGTTGGGTCAATTCAGAAACAACCTACCTAATATGTAAGTAGTGTTAGATACCTTAACACCTACGTTGGGTCAATTTAAACAACCTTATCCCGTTAAAGTAAGACCGCGAGAGTCTTCTTCTAGAGTATCGATGCATGATGTATGTATGTGTGAAACAGTATCTCATATCTACTAGAAAAGAACTAATGAAAGTGGCTAAACTAGTGCATAAGCACTTCAGTCTACTGAATTCCTTAACCCCACCAACAATAAACACAAGCACCAACAATAGGGTTTTCCCAAAATCAGGGACAGGGTCGAAAATCATGATAGTATGAACATACAATTCATCTGAACCATATTATGAATTTTAGATACTTAAATACCTCCTGAAGTGCCACCAGAGCTTCAGCTTGCCATCGATTGATGTTTGGTGCATAAAAGTTGCTAATTTCCTTCACCTGAAAAGTTGAATGGATGTTTACTTCCTATTGTAGCTAGGAAATTAAAGGGCTAACATAACTGATATCTTAACAAAATCTGGAATGGCAAGATAAGCATGATATGCTCTTGCAACTGATTATGCTTCCAAAATCACCAAAAAAAAGATTTGATGGTAAAGCGGTATTGGCAAATAAGATAAAGAGTATGCAGATAAGGTTGGACGACCAAAAACGAAATATTAGAATTCCAGGAGGAAGAAGTAATATCTCAATCAGTGGGTGGTCAATTATAGAGTATCAAAGTGTGGTAAAAGTTATAGAGTGAGGAGGCAAAAAATTAAGATAGTTTTCACATATGACTCATGGGTCTCTAGATACACTTTTCACATATTACTCTTGGCTAGCTCAAAGTTCAAACTTGCTCAGCTCCATAGCCAAAGAGCACAAGTTTTTAGTTACTAGGAATTAAGAATAACCTATACAACCAAATTTTGCTCTTTACGACAGATACGCCTGTATGACCATGGACAAAACATGATAAGCTCCCAACTGTTATTAACGAATTCTGCATTATGTCCCGTGCAAACCCAGTGCGCTAATAATACTAATACAACAAAGTAAGCCCATAATAATAATACACCCATAATAGTAACTTATAGCTGCAAGGCTGTCATAATCATGTAAATTCATTTCTAGAAAATAGCTTTCACTGAAAAAAGGCCATTAAATGAAGTTCAATTTATTAGAGCCACAACTGGCAGATTCATTTTCCATTAGGTGAAGAACTGAAGGCTAACTAAATTTATCTATTGAGTACACTGCAACAGACTGGAGATAAGTCAAAACTCAAACTTCAGAGAGTTCAATACATCAAGAAGCCACCACCAACTTCAGAAACAAGCGACACATACTGCTCAGTGCTCACACAATATTAAAGTACAATACTTTACACTAGACAAATACACTCTCCAAGCCATAGGATACCATAGAAATGTAGAAATTAAGCCACATTCTATATTACGAATTTTGTAATTGTTTTTAAATTACTACTACTATTCATATGGTAATCCCCGACACGATCAATCATACTCATAAATGCATATTTCATGACACAATAAACACATCTCCATGTAACAAATAAGGTACCCAACCAAAGTTTCCAAAATTCAAAACAAGTACACAACCATAAATGCATTAGCTTCTTTGAATAAGTTGAACTGACAAGCCTGATAAGAAATAACCATCAGATATATAACGGAAATTGCAAAAGTTGAAAGAAATACACAGCAAGCAAACAAACCTAACAAAACTAAGCCTTATCCCGCTAAGTAGGGTTGTATATATATATAGACGAAGTAGGGGATGTATATTGTTAATGGATGTTCAGTCCAACACCCAAAAAATACAGAATTGGAAAAGAGCGTCGTAGCTATATATTTAGTTATATTTGTTACATTAAAAGATAATACTACATAGTAATTGTGATTGTGATTTATGTGTATTTTATGACTACCCAAAATTTTGAATTTTTTTTTAGGAGAATTTGAACACCTACAACAAATGTGCTGGATCCGCCAGTTTATACACAACGTCTCCATTCAACACTATGTTAAGTCATCGATTCCATTAAGCCTGTAAACAAACATAAATGCCCGAAATTATTCGAATAATTTGAACTCACAAGCCTAATAAACGGTGCAGCGGGAATGAGAAGGTGGATGGTTTTCTGGAATTTCCTGATCTCACGCAGAGCTTTCGTTCCTGGCCTAGCTCGATTTTTCTTCCTCTGCTCTGGAGAACTTCCAGGGCCTTCACAAAATTCCCAAAAACTCAATAAAAGTAGTAACAAATTCATCCAAACAAATGAAAAATCTCATTTTACATACTATCTCCATCCCAAAAAGATCATCTAGTTTCAATTTCAATCGTTAAAATTAACAAACTGGTTTAATTTAATTGACACACGCTAACTTTTTATTCCAATTGAAATTATCGTGTATCTATATTTTTCATCGAATATTATACAACATCTATAAAAACATCAAAATTCAAAATTAGACAATTTTATTGCTAAAAATCCTTAAAAATAAATACTTTGCGGGAAAAATAACTTTAAAATCAAACTAAAATTAAATAAATAAATAAACATTCAATTGTACAATTTACCAGTGCTTTTCTTCACACTCTTTCTCCCCGATGTCTATACATAAAAAAAAAATCCAAAAAATAAATTATTAAATGACAAAAAATACATTATTACTAAGCATAAAAAATAAATTATTAAAGCAAAATAAATAAATTATTGAAGCAAAATAAATAAATTATTAAATCAAAATAAATAAATTATTGAAGCAAAAAAATAATTAAATCAAAAAATATCTAAAATGTATGCATAAAGAGGGAAATGGAGTTGTACCGTAGGAGTAGCTGAGGTAATAGCTTCAGCAGCTGGAATTTTTGGAGTTTTACATAAATTAAATTTATCAGAATTCAAAAAATGCAAAAAAAAATGCAAAAAAATAAAATAAAATTAAAATTATGTGAAATATTAAATTGAAAATAATATTATTGCTTACTTTGATTTTTTTTTGGGGCTTTAGAATGAGCTGCATGGGCATTTGTTCTCGCCATTGTTGTGTTTGTTTGAGTTGCAGTTTTTACATTTTATCATTTGAAATAGCGCGCTAAACTATTTTTGTTTTTTTGGTTTTGAGAGGGAAACTGGGGGTACAAAATCCATCTTATCTTTTATTGTAACGGGTTTGATTTTTACACTCCATTAACGTGAAGACTATTTCCGAGATATAATGCACTAGCAATTAAGAATAAAGTGTATTTACATATAGTCCTTAATCAATAACTAAACAACAATTAATAAACGAATTTTCAATACATTAAGGCTTAAGCGAAAACTAATTTAAACATCGTGATTAAATTTCAAACGACAACTATTCTAAAACAAAAGAATTTTGCTATAATGCCAAGAAAAAAATCTGGAGGGCGTTTTTTTAATCTAATAGGCATACTACCTTATTCATTCATGTAAATGAATTAATATTACCAAACTAACGAGTTCGAGCTCTGGGCCAAATAGAAAGGACTTGAGTTAAGGAAGTAGGTACGACTTTGAGATTCGATGAATCAGAAAATTGAAGTTTGATTCGGTTCGAAAATTTTGAAGTTCGATTCAAACGTTTGAAAGGAAGATTTGAATTTTAATGTAAAAACATGAAAAATATATAAAAATAGTAAAATTATGTAGTTCGAGCCTTAGGCTCGATTAGGCAAAACGTGAAAATGACATCAAACCGAACTCTCAATCACACTTCGAGTCGACCGAAGCCTCAAGCCATTTACAGGCCTCACCACCCATTCACCGTGTTATCAATCCGCATACGACGCTCGCCGTGTTCTCCTTTTCACCGGTGTGTTAGGCCCAGAGGGACATGTCCAGCATTGAACGTGGGCACAATACCGCTAATGGCGAAAAAATAAAATATTTGTCTTGGAAATATATCCACCCTCCATTAATAATCCACTTTTGATGTTAAATTATATTTATATCCTTAATATTTATCAATGTATAATTATATGTAACTTTATATAAAGTTAACTGAAAAGTGAAAATGAAATTTGAAGTGTGGTTATCAATAGGTTGGAGTGTAAAAGATCATGAGTCCAGTTTAATTTGTATTGGTAGGAATTTGAACGAGTTCAAACATGATTTAACCATGTAAGATTTTACTCGATTCGAACAAAGCCGAGTAATAGGATTAGTGATACACATTTAAGTATGGAGATAGAAAAAAATGGTGGAAAAAATGTATTCAAATATTTGGGGTCAATGATTAAGAATGTTTGGACTTTGGAGAATCAAATGATGATATTATACATATGATTCAAGTAGAATGAAGTAAATGGAGAAGTACATCCGAATTATTATGTGATAAAAAAGACGTCCATAAGATTTAAGGATAAATATTACAAGCTGACAATTGAAGATACATTCCATGATCATGTCAAAATACATTCCATAGATGCACCCGTAAGAAGTGTGAAGCTATGATAATTACAAATGGACGTAGAAGGAGAGGAAGACTAATGAAGAGTTGAACGTAAAATATATCAAAGTACCTACAATTTATGAACTTAACGGATAAAATAACCCAACATAGAGCTACATAGTACATAAAGACATTGTATTTATATAGCCGATCTCATTTAACGAGGTGAGTGATGGTTTGGTTTATCGTTTTATCAGACAATGGGTTGAATAGTAAAAATTGCCGTTAGCTCGACTTTTTTAAACCAAAGAAGGAAAAAAAGACATAGAGCCTCAACCTTATAGACAAATGACACTTTTCATCAACAATATGTAGTAAACCTTCATTAGCAATTAGTCACTAAGCCATCATTTAGACTTTAGAGTGTGATGGGGGCTTTGTGGGCCTGTAGCATCCTTACATAGTTACATTAAGACTATGTGCAACAACGTTTAATTGTGAGGAAAAAGACATCCAGCAGAGTGCATTTACATGTTTGAAGTTTAGGAAAGAGAATGCATCTTCTAAAAATTTAGAACAATCTGATTCTCACACAATGGGCCACTCTAACTATTTTACATGAAGAAAAAGAAAAAACAGTTGGGATCTGAGAGAACAAATAGTACTGTCAACTTTAGATAACCTGGTGCCTATTTACATATGCTCTCCTTGGAAGTACTTATAACATGCAATACAATACCTAATGCTAACCACAATACCACATCATATAATGGAAGTAACATGAACAAGATTCCCTTCCTCATTGACATATCGGGGACTCGGGGTACATTGGAAAATTAAGATATACCAATTGTCTTGTTCAAAATCCATAGAGTAAGAGATAGGTGAACCGCGAAAATCCAATGCAACAATGTCCTATCAAACGTGAATCCATACACTGTGATTCCAGCCCTGTTGTGCTCGAAGTATTTGACTGCAAAATTTTGAAAAGAGAGATTATATTATTATGCATCCTTAGACTGTGCCTACTATTATAAGTTTCACATCAAAGCAGAGGATAGGAAGAGGAGATCACTAGTATGATGGACTGACCTAAAGCTTGCCTCTTCTGGTAGGAGATAGTACGTGAAAAAGGTAACATGTTTGTGTTATCAAGTGCATCGTCTCCATCTCCTTCTTCATTATCTGTGTCCCAATTGGCTGCAAAATTTGGCTCACTTGAAGTGATCTGAGCAGGAGGCGTCTCATCTTCCAAACCATCAAAGTTGTTGATCGTGGCACAAGCATGCCATTTTGCTGAAAGAGATGTGACTGATTGTGCTTTGTGTGTGATCCTTGCTGCAGTGCGTAAGCATATGAATAGACCAGCCACCAGAGTAATCGAGCATAACTGTACAATGAAACAAACATCGAGTCAAAAAGTGGAGCATACAGAGAAATATAGACTTATATAGACATAAGATAAATTAAATGGATGGAGTGAAAGATCAACGGAGTACCGAAATTTCCCCTGCCGTGGACAAGTTGATTATGGAACCAGACTTTAATGTTACAAGTAATGATATAAACTGACTTCCAGTTACTAGGATCAAAGTGAACAAAATAAATCTTCTAAATCGATGGCTTATTATGCGAAGATGCCTTCTGATTCTAAGATGTTCGATCAATATCGAAGCAACATCATATTCTCTTTCAAAAACCCGTGCAAAATCTTCCATTATGAGAATCTGAAGATAGCAAATCAAGCGGAAGAGAACGCAGACTAAGAAGAAAATTGATGTCCGATACAGCCACGAACTCATCAGCAGGATGCAAATAAATGTATTGCTCAAGTATACATTATAGTAGTACGGAATCTGGTTTCCACTTGTTGCGAACCACCAGATCTTGTATGCTGCATCCGCGATAAAACAAGGAAGAACGAAAAACGATAAGATCTTCATTGACCTCTGCATAATCAACAAATATTAGATACTGTCTACTAGATCCGGATTCAGTAAAAACCAGATAGTAGTACTAGACTAATAGCCGAACTAGCATAGAAACATGTTATCACATACGGATTCAATTATCATCGAGTGGGAGTATTACAGAGCAAAAGATCCTTTAAATATAGTTGCAAGTTACAGAGCAAAAGATTAAACCTCAAGGTTGCTATACTTGATACTAGATGCCAAATTGGCATCAAGACAAGGAGAAGACATAGTTGACAAAAGATATATATTTGTGAATAGTCATTGGTAGCAATAAAAATGGATTCTTCGTGTATTATCATCACTTCAGATGTACTTATCAAATGGAGAATTAATCTAATTCAAGTTTCATATGTCCTTTCAATCTCTGCAGCAAGAAGAAATATAAAATTCTGAACTGGGAACTCTATAACTCTACCAAATCCTAAAATTTATGCAAACCAATTCATATTTTTTAAAATAATGTCCTAAACTCATACTACATCCGTATCATATAAGTGATAGACTAAAAATCTTGTATCAAAATACTTGATTATTTTGAACAAAATTAATATATTTTCATTATCCTTAAAGTTTTGAGTTTCGACCTTATAAAGGTTGAATTCTGATGTTAAAGCGTAATGATTACCTTTAATTAATGAAGTACAAACGAGAAAATATGTATACATACTTAATAAAATAATTTTAATCTAAACATTCGATTATATTATATGGATACGGAGGGAGAATCAAATGGAATTTAACAATTATCCTTGTTTGGGAACTTAATATGATTTTCCCTAGGAGAGTATTTTAACCGTCATTCACCCCGATTACCCTCCTTCATTATCCCTAAAATCATTATCCTCCAAATTGGGGGAGAATGGACAAAAATGACAAATATAACACTATTTAATATATTCTCCATCGTTCTCCTTTCAAACAAAATAATTATATTCAAACAACAATTTAATTTATCTTCCCCGTCCCTGATTCTCTCTCTTATTTCCCTAGGATAATTTTAAATATTTATACTCTCCTAATTCACCCCGATTCAAATATAGCATTAAAAATAAGATAATCTAAACATTCCATTATAATAGTAAAACCAATTATAATCTTAATAAAATACTTCTGAATTAGATGATAAATTAAATGGAGACAAATGGAGCATTGAAAATGAAGTAACTTACTTGAATCTGTTGTGCATACCCATCTCTAACCTTCTGACTCTCATCATACATCTTATCAAGAAACAAAAACTTCCTCAACCCATATTTTTTTGTAAAAGAATACAAACTAACAAAAGAAAGAGTAGCCAATATAGAAAGTGACAATTGCACAATACCATCATAAGGCCTTTGATGCATAACATCACAGTTTGAACAAGAAAACATAAAGTGTGAAACAAGAGGAACAACTATTGTTAGGAGGAAGAAAAGTGACCATGATAAACTAGTAGTCAACAAAGTGGAGTGATCCAAGAAAACCCATGTGGGTAAACCGGATTTGAAGCTCTTTAGTTCGATTGTTTGCTCGAAAACTGAAGTTTCTGATGATTTGTTGGTTTGTAAGAGGGTGTTTGTTTTGTCTTCCTCCATCTTTCAATGATCAACAAACTTCAGAGTAATGATAATGAATTTGAGCTGTCCCCCGTATTACTTACGTAATTTATTTCTATTCAGGAGAGTATTTGTCGGTTCCTCAATTTTAATTAGACCATAAAATATACCTGTACTTCATTCATACTCTCTTGTTAGACTATCAATAATGGGTTGAGTATTAATCCGCTTTTCCATTTTCCAATACTCTACATCATCTTTCTTCTTTCAACTAATAATTCAATTACAATTTAATTCTTACTTCTACAATGCTTTAATTTAATCTAAATTATTTATCTTCCAACTCCTCAACATATGCCCACATCATTTATCACATATTCATTATTTATATATTTTATTATTATGATTTTATAGTAACTATTATTATTAATATAATTTTATAAATTGTTCAACATTTTTATAATTATTTTGTAAAATAATTTTTTTATATATGTTTAATTTTTTTTAATAATTAATTCATATCATTATGTAAAAGAAATTTGTTCATAATTTCTACTATTACATGAAGCCAAATTACAGAAATGAGTTGAACCTATCAATACCCATATCTTAAGTTCAAGTTCAGAAACATCCGATACTAGCCAAGATCCCGAATATGCGCTTGTTTCATTCCCTTCTTTGTAACGACATCCATCCCTTATTGTTTTTGAAGTCTAAGGAAGTTCCTATACCATACTTCATGGTGGTGTTCCATCAAGAATGAGCAAACCGAATGAAAATTGGGGTTCTTTAATGAGGAGAAGTTGTCGTGGTAACTAAGCCCAATGTATATAAGAAAGCAGTTAAGGTGTTTTTATCCATCGTTGGCCACAACTACTAAGAGATTGAGTCGATGCAGGCAAGATCCTTTAATCGTGTTCCAAGATCCTTTAATGAAAGTTCAAGTTGCCATCTCTGTTGGCTATCAGCAAAATGCCAAGATATATCTCGTATCTCTCTTTTCTTGCAGCCGAGCAATGTTGATCGGAAATAAGAGTCGAAAGCAACGAATTGAAACGTAAGATGATTCTTTTGGTCGATCATCACTTCCTATAAATTTTGTTGATAGATTGCAGATTGAATCGTTGATCGGGTGAGCCAATCCCTTGTTAAATCTGAGTACGCCCAAAGACTATTTGTTGTGTCAACTTGCTTAAAGATGGCTTCATTCCTGATAAGCCACGTAACCCAAAGAGTACTACCAAAAAGAAAGAGCTCATATATAGTATTTTGGGTCCAATTTTTTAAAATAAGATGAGAAATAAAATTTTGAATGGATGTGGGGAAGGGGTAGTTAAATTTAAAAAAGCACTATGCTTTAAATGGCGCATAATCAAAGAAAGATGTCACATGCTTCACATGGAGTTGACAAAAGCCTACAAAAGAGGGTCAATGGTAATTTTGATTTTCTTTGCTAAGAGGTCAGAAGTGGGAAGCCTATTAAGTAGTAGTTTTCAGAGGAAAATTTTAATTTTATGGGGAAAGGGTAGTTTCCAAAGTTTTGTTCAGGTTTGTTTAGGGATTAGAGGGAAAGAAGAGGGGGATGATATGTTGTTAATGAAATTTTTGTTGAGGTTTGTATAAACATCTCTAGTGTGGAATGAATTCCTCGGCAAAACATGACAATCCTTATTTCTTGATGGAACAATTTTGAGGATGGTTGCGACAATATGTGGGGGGAAAGGGTTTCGAAGCAGTAGTACATTTCAATGTAAGTAGTTAATGAGAAGCTCAGATACAAGAGTAGGATAACTTGGCCGTGCAGAGGTATTGTGGAAAGATTCCAAGTTTGTCAAGTAAAAATTTGGAATCCAGTTATCTTTCCAAATATTTATATAGGAACCATTACTAATAGTCCATGCCATAGCATCTCGTATACAATTAATACCAAAATGAAGTCTTTTCCATGTCCAGGACACATTTGATTTGAGTAGGGCATAAAGTGGGGTAGAGGTAGGAAAATATTTTGATTTTAATATTGTGCACATGGGTGTGGTTGGTAGGTTAAGAACACGCCAGCCATTACGGGAAAGAAGAGCAAGATTAAAATGGTAAAGGTGTTTGAAACCCAATCCTCCATCCTTAGAGTCAAGATGGAGGAACTCCCAATTAATCCAGTGAATTGAAGCCGATTGTATCCCACCCCAGAGAAAATTTGTAAAAATACGATCAATGTCATGAAGGGTGGTGAGTGAAAACTTGTACACACCCATTAGGTAGACCAGGATGGCCTGTAGAACTGACTTGATTAACGTGACATGCCCAGTAAAATTAAGTAATTTGGATTTCCATAAGAGAATTCTTTTTTTGATTTTCTTAATTATGTTGGCAAAATTTCTTGTCTATTGGTTGTGATATCAAGAGGGATTCCCAGATAACTTCCAAATTTGGGAGATTCTGAGATTCCCAAAGTCGAAAGGGTGTCATTCTTGGTAAGGGATGGAGTATTAGGGCTAAAGGTAATGATAGACTTCTGAAAATTAATGATTTGGCCAGAGTCATTACAGAAAGTGTTGAGGGTTAAATGAAAGGTATTGATTTTTTTTGTCAAGATGAATAAAGAAATAACAATCATCAACGAAAATTAAGTGCGAGACTTGTGGCCCATTTCTTGCTATAGATATTCCTTTAAGGTTGTTGGTGCTTTGAAAGTGTAGTAATGAAGACGATAGAGCTTCTGTGTAGAGGGCAAAGAGAATGAGAGAAAGAGGGTCACTTTGTCTAAGGCCGCAATGGGGATTAAAGGGTTGCGTAGTTTGACTATTAACAATAACATAGTATTGGACCGTAGTGACACATTCCTTAATTAACTGAATCCAGTGAGGGGAAATTTAAGTAATTCCAGTAGTTTAACGAGAAAATCTCATCTAATTCTATCAAAAGCCTTACTCATGTCTATTTTAATCTAAATGAATATGAAAATGAAGATTTTTATTATTAAACCGAACATAAGATGAAATCCAACGATCGTAGTACAATAAGTTAAGCACACCGAACAACTAATGAAACACACGATAAACACACAATGCAACCTATTCGACTTACGACAACCAAACTCTTAAATCACACATTAAAACTTGTAACTCCCCTATAATCACGAAACATTCTGAATTTTGCCCATATATGCTCAACAAGATCGGCCTTCAATCGGTAATGTGCACTTGTATCACACAATTCAGATCTAGCACGAACATAATTTTGAAAGAATTGTTGTGTTGTGTTGGATCCACTTGCATCTGCTCTATCATAACTGCTCCAGCTTTTGCATATGTATCTCAAGCTCATCCTCAACAATCATATTATGTAACATGACATGTCCTCATGATCAAGTAGCCTAGATTCAACCTGTGAGGGGGTGAATAAGGTTTTACTAAATTATTCCCTTTTGAGTTTTAATTTAACAATGCCAATTACAAAATAATAAGCGCATGCTCTAACGCGATAACTGATAACCTAAGCTCTCTAGAATGATTAGTCAACAATAAAATAACAAGATGATTAGTAATAATATAATAGATGACTTAAAGTAAAGAGTAAGTGAAGAAGAAATATAATACAATAAGATATTAGCGAGCTTTGGCCTCCCCCACATCGCCGAATTAATCGCCTGCCCAACCTCGGATTTTGGCAAAGATAACTAATAAGAAATGTTTGATTACACACAAGAACTTCTCTCTCAAGCCTATTATCAAACACTTAGCCTACACTAATGACCCAAGCTACCCGCTAAGGATTTAACCCCAATCATCCCAGATTGGGAACCCAAGAACACACTCTTAGATTTCAAAGTACCACTCAACCTAGAATAGTAACCCTACGCTCCTCCCACACAAGGATTTCACCCAAACAATAAATGTTTGAAAAGAATGAATTGTCACACAACTAGGAAACTCTCAATAAAGATTACGTAGTGAATAAAATGAGTTAAGGACTCTTTTGCCTTTTTGCTTATCAAAGAAATAAATGCTCGTAAATTAGGTTTCAAATAGTTGCAAAAGTTGTTTAGGTTTCTAAGTGAGCTTAGTATAGTGCACAAATTTTGAGCCGAAAGTTGCCTCAGATCGACCCCATCGAGACCAGGTCTCGATGAGCCCCTCGACGGACTGTGGCAACGGCTATAAGCCCTCCGTGCATCTTATCGGAGGTCTGTGGTCTCGATCATCGGGGATCTCATCGGCACTGTGGTCTCGCGGGTCTCGACGATCGTGACCCGAGACCCTCTCGAAGGGGTCTCTGGCTTTTGTCTTGAAAAGGCTCAATTCCAAAATAACGATCGCTTCAAGCCACTGAAACGAATGCCACACGTCATTTGTACGAGACTTAACTATGAATCAATCTATACTTAAGATTCAACTACGGACCTTCGCTTTTTCAAAACACAATTAAGTTTAAATGGCAAAGTCTACTCACAAATTTAAAACGACAAAATACTTAAAAAGAAGCTTCCTTACAAACTTATAAAAGCAGCAAAGAACACGAGCTCCTTGAAAGGCTCAAGGCTGTTTGACTCCACTCAACGAGCCCGAACTTCCCGACAACAATTTTAGCACTTGAACTTATTTAGGAATAAACCCGAATACATGTTCACCGAAACGGATATTGATGAACACTCATATCTTCAAAAATAGCTAATGCAACTCATTATTCAACAAACTCCCCTTTTGATGATAATAAATTGACTTTACGCTAAGTGGGAAGAAAATAAACATAAAGTCGACGCCCCTCAACATAAGATTCAATGTTTTCTGCACAAAAACATCCATGGGACGATATAAGCAATGACGCCAATATAATAGTACGGCACACGATAGATAATAAAACACCAACACAAGCTATTATATAAAAAAACATCCAATGCTGTGCATAAGCAGAACTAAACACTAAACTAAACCAACAAAAAGCATAAGTCTAAACATTCTCCCTTGAGATCACAAAGTAAAACAAGTCAAAGCGCTCATAAACAACGCCATAAATAAAGCTATAAACAAGACAATCGTCACCAGTCCTCTAACATCTTCGGACCTCCGCTGGGTTTCGCAAAGAAGTGATCCCATACCATCCGCGTCATCATCATCATCAAGGATGTAGTCTTCGATCCCAATCCCCGGAGAAGCACCGCCGTGTGTACTCGGACCCGCAACGCCGGTCCTATCTCCCACCTCGGTCTCCTCATCATCCGAAGTAACCAAATACTTCTTGTGGGCCTTCAACTTCTCATTACCATCTCCAAAACAAGAGAGGAATTTCATAATTCCTTTCACATAATCTGTTTTGTTTTCTTTGACGATAATCCTTGATTCTCCTCAATGACTTCACGCTTCTAACAATGTCATTTAGTCTCCGCCGTGGTCTCTGAAATGTTTTACTCCTCACTTCACGAGGAGCCTCATCACCAACATCATCATCATCTCCCGCTACATCATCATCATCATCCTCGTCATCCTCGAAGTCCTCGTCAGCCATCATCCCTCATCATCCGAAACACCGATCCTCCAAGTCATCTACCTCCCCAACCATTTCCTCCCCCATGTTCGATGGCCTTCTATCTTCACTGTTCGCGATCTTAGCTTCCCACTTCCACCAAAGCTCCATTATTGTGATACGCGACGCGCAGTCCGAAGTAGTCCTTGGTGATTCGACGCTGCCCCCCACCCCGCATACCCCTCGGAAACACCCTATCTCCTCCCCAAGATTCCATGACGCGCGTGATAAGCACCTCTAAGGAAGTTGTCAGCGCCTCGTGACGCTTCTATCGAATGCCGCATATGGAAGGCAATGAAGAGTGGTAGATTTATCCGTTGGCGACGCAAGAATTTGTAAGTCAAGGAGTTCACCAACCTACTCGGATTCCTATCCTGAGAACCCACGGGAACCACCGACTTGACACAAAAAGTGTTCACAAACCTAGCTTCCCCCGTATACAAATGCAAACACGGCAAACAATCAACAACCCCTTTCTTCCTATAGCCATTTCTAAAGTTTCGACCATTATTCAACCACTCGGTCACATCTTCCGCCGACTCCACCCTCCTCACTGAGGCCACATATCCACAAAGATGGGTCCTTGCAAATCCATTTTGCATAACCCAAAATCATCTCTAAAATTCCTCAACTTATACTCATAAGATCTACCACCAAACTCCAACTTAATATTCAAATTGTTGCTACTAGATGTGTGAATAACAACATGTTCATAAAAGAAATAGACCCAATCCGGGAAAATATCGGAGGGGACCCCATAAAGAACTTCTCCTATTTCTCGAAATTTCCTCACCAATTCCCTTTAATGGCGCCCCTCCCAAATCTCCTCCATCATAGTAGTACCATCAAGTATACTTGGCTCGCTAAGTCTTCCACTTTTCCTCTCCTCTGTAGGTAATTGATTCACATTTTCATAAGCCTGTGGATTCGAGGAACTTCCACCTCGTATAGTACAATTTACTCTGCCTTTGAAGATTTTGGTTTTCAGTCCTGCCTCTTTTGGGTTGCTCAGGTTGGGCCATTTTTTCAGGAGAAATTTGAATAGGAATGGAGCTTTAAAGTTAAAAGAAAAGGCAACGTAGCAATTTTAATCGTAGAATTTGTGAATTTTTGATGAATCTGTGAAGGAAAAATGGTTGAATGCTATGATTTGGTGAATTGTGGTTGGAAATTTTGAATCAGGTTGAAATGAAGTGAAAAACGGCCGAATGCATATATAGACCGAAACATCGAGACTCCATTCGAGACCCAGGGGTCCCGGATGGTGTCCTCACGGGGCGCTTTTATCGGTGGAAAGTTAGTAACCGCCATCGAGCTCCATTCGGCGGGGTCTCGAATGGGGTCCGATCGACGGAAGTCTTTTTGTTCGAGACCTCATCGGCAATGGGGTCTCAATGGGGTCTCGATGACAATATAAAGTTCTTTTTAACACTCCCATCGACCCATTCGGTAGCGGGGGGTCTCGAATGGGCTGGTCCGGACACCGAGATAGCTCGAGACCTCATCGGTAGCACGCTGTGTCTCACGGGGTCTCGATGGCCGTGCATCAGTCCTCATCCACTTTGATCGACCCTTCATCGACCCTGGGGCCAATGAAGCCGGGTCTCGATCCCACACACACAAAAGACCATTCATACATCCAAAAGCTCCACACAAATCACCCAACAAGCAAATCTCCACAAATAGACTCTCAAAACCAACCCGACGCACATCCAATCAAGGCAAACAACCAACATTCCAAATCACCGATCTTCAACAATGACACACAATCATAATCCTAATAACCGCTTAGCAACCTCAACCAATCCAATCCACAACCAATTTTTGGACAATTTCATCATTTGGCTCATCATCCCAATATAACAATATAGACATAATTTAAGCACGAGTACGCAACAACATACAAGCATTTAAGATGGTACGATAAGATAAATTACTTACTAGGAAAGACTGGCATCCCTAGCTCACGCCTAATACGGTTAAATTGATCCTCCGGTATGCTCTCAGGAAGATAAAGTCCGCAGTCAATTATATTTGTCCCTTACCTAACTGAGATCACGTTTCCTTTTGCACATGGTCCCGGATGAAGTTTGATGACGAATTTCAATGTGTTTCGTCCTCGAGCGTCAGACCGATTTGGCAATATTTATGGCACTTTGTGTTGTCACATAACACCGAACTTGTTCATATTTATCCCCTAAATCAAGGGTTTGCTTCATCCAAAGACTCGAGCAACACAATTCCCCGACCGCCACATATTCGCCCGGCTGACAATGCAACAATTATTTTGCTTCTTGCTAGACCAATAGGTGAGGCTATGTCCTGCTATTTACATGTCCCAATTTGTACTCTTCCTCATCAAGTGCGTGATCCCGCTAGTAAATCCGCATCCGAGTATCCCACAAGCTCAAAGCTCTTGCTCATCGGATACCAAAGCCCATAGTCAATTGTCCTTTCTAATGAATGATCCTTTTTAACCACTTTAAGACGAGACTCTTTGGGACAGGCTTGAAAAAGAGCACATAAACACACGGCAAACATAATATCAGGTCTAGACCCGGTAAGATAAAGAAGGCTATCAATCATACCTAGATACTTTGTCTCATTGACACTAGTAATCACTCGCTTCGCCCTTGTCTAGCTTTTTCATATTGCCTACATGGGAGTTCCGATCACTTTGCATCTTCCATCCCGAATTTCCTTTATGAGTTCTTCTAGCTCGCTTTGGGCTTTATGAATATGCCGCCCACCATTTGCTTTATTTCGAGTCGAGGGTTAAATTCAATTCTCCCATCATGCTCATCTCGAATCACTGTCATTTTAGCAAATCTTCACACAACAAATCATATTAGTAGAACCAAAACACATCATCGATATAAATTTGAACTACTATGATGTTTGCCCTGGTTTTAAGGAAAAGCGTGGAATCAAGCTTTCCTTCTGAACCCATTCGCAACTAAATGTGTGCTTAACCCTCTCATACCAAGCTCTAGGTGCTTGTTTTGAAACCGTAGTGCTTTATCATCTAGCTCTGGAAAAACGTGATTTAGTGATGTTAGGGATCATCAAAACCCTTGAGGTTGTTTTTACAAAACTTCCTCATCCAAGAAACCATTTAAACGCTTTTGACATCCATTTGTAGCTTTTGAATCCATGTGATCACGAAGGCTGTAATAATACGAATGGACTCTAACCTAGCCACCGAGCAAAGTTTCACCAAACACCTCTACTGATTATAACCTCGAATTAAATAAGACGACTTTTTATTTACTAAACAACACCGGTTTCGGCTAAGTTTTATTTCTAAAACCCATTTAGTCCCAATAATGGTTTTATCAAAAGGTTTTCAACCAAATGCCAAACTTTGCATCTTTCAAATCAAGTTCCAAGTTTTTTTGCATGTATAAAATCCAACTGATCTTCTAGAGCTTGTTTAATATTAAGAGGCACTGAGATACAAAAGCACTATGGAGACAAACATTATTTGTAGAGGATCTAGTTACCCCTTTGAGATATCACCAAGAACGAGATCCGGGGATGATTCTTGATGATTCTCGTCTCCCCTAGGGAAGATCTTCGTGTGTCCGCCCATGGAGATAATCATCCACATCTTGCGGGTCACGATGATTTATTTAGTCGCTCCCCCATAATCGATGCTTCCTCGCTTTGAGCTTGGTTTCGAGGCTCATCACTTTTGAGAATTCTCATCCACATTAACACCTAATGAATCTCATCCTCATCTAAATAACTTTCAACAAACTTGATTGTATTCACTCAAAGCACATGAATAGATTCTGCACACATTGATCCTTTTTATCGTAATTTATATATGCCTTACTGCTTTAGAATAACCAAGAAAGATTGTCTCATTAGATTTAGCCAATTACCCAATCTATCTTTGTGCTGTAATAAAGCATTTACATCCAAAAACTTTAAAGTAATCAATACGAGGGATCTTACCATACCAGCTCGTAAGAGTCTTTATCAAGAATAGTCTTAGAAATAATTCGTCAATGCAGCACGGTGTCCACGGCATGTCCCCAAAAGTACTTTGGCAAAGCAGCTCATTCAACATGGCGCGACTACTTCTTGAATAGTCCTATTCTTCGCCCACTCCATTTTGTTGAGGTGTTCTTGTGCCGAAAAGTTGTGGGGTTGACCTGCTACTCTACAAAAACACATCAACCTCTCTCATTTCAACTCACCTCCCGACGCTCCTATGGCCCTTTGATTTGAACTTTCTATGACCTTTCTACACAACTTAGCAAACTCTTTTAAACGCATCACTTTATTAAGAAGGCCAATTACTCCAAGTAAACCTCGAGTAATCATAGTTTGCACATGGTTTGACGAAACAAGATTAAGCTAAACGACGATTTATGCATTTTACCGAAGGACATGCATCGCAGTTTAACCTTTTTATATGGTATTAGGTAGGCCTCTAAATATGTGAGTTTTGCGTAATTTAGCTAACATTTCAATACTAGTACGGCCCAACAGTTTATGAGCAATACGTAACTGAACGAAGTACAATTGA
>JADFUC010002029.1:0-59057 GCA_019722365.1 Lithospermum erythrorhizon | reverse complement strand
CATATTATTACATACACATTATTATTATTATTATCATTACATACACATACATATTATTATTATTATTATTATTATTATTATTATTACATATTATTATTATTATTATTATTATTATTATTACATATTATTATTATTATTATTATACACACACACATCACCTCAAAAGTCAACAATCCACCGAAACCTAAAAGCCAACTCTATAACATCCTCAAAACAACTTCTAAATCATGAATTCATCACTTATATACATTATAGAACCCACAATAACCAAGATTCATCATAAAATTAAGTTATGGAAAAGTCAACCAAAAAGTCAACTATGATCCTTAGCATTTTTCAAATCCCCATAACTCCATAATTATCAACTGTTTATAGCTATGCAATCTAAGTTTCATTGCCAATTCTATAACATAATAAACATCAAAGCCTCAAAGCTCAACTCTAATTTTCCAAAAAGCCAATATCCTCTAAAACTCCAAGAAATACTCCAAAAAGATTCGAACTTCTTAATCAAAACGTAGAATTTTAATTCAAAAAGTTCTCAGTAAATCTAAGGTAATCACAAATTTTCTCGGTGTAAAAATATGGTGGAGCTCGGCCTCCAAAGAAGAAAATTTTCTTTGACGTATTTACAAGCTAAAGAAAGCATGCAAAAGTCTCGGGTCTCGCATAAAAATATCTCACATCATTGCTCGGCTTTCTAAGGCTAGTTTTTCGTCTTTAAATACAACCTTAACATAAATTCTCCTAACTCTAATCCCCAAATAATATCACGCCATACGATTAAATCTCTTTGTACCTCAAAATCAAAATATACAACCGACCGATTCATCAGATTTCACCATCTGACTGATCTCAAAGATAAAATTCTTCCATGACAAACACTACTAAATTATAAACGAATTCGCCTCAAAAATTTTTACTTAAATAATATCATCATCGAAAAATTTATACTATTCCTGTCCAACTGGCCAATCAAATTTTTTTTTTTTTTTTTTTTTTCAACGGGTTATTGGCATACTGCATAAGAGCTGCATGACTCTCTTTGACGCTTTGTCACAAGATCGTTTGGCCCCTATACTACTGTGATAAGCCATGGGGTTTGACCTTTATACTCGTATAAGAAAATAGCCTTTTGATCACTTTGTCACAAGATTGCCGACGTGGCCCTATACTACTATGTGATGAATACATGTGCTGCCTTATACTTAGTGTATAAGAGTGGCCTTATACTTAGTATAAAAGAGTCAAAGCTACCAGATTTAAACAGATGAAAGGATTAGCTTTATACTAGAAATATATTTTATACTTTGTGTATAAGCGTTGCTTGGGCCTTATAACGCGTGTATGTCATGAAAGTATTATTGATTAGTCCATTCTCGCAGTAGATTGATCGAGTATACGCGCATTGAGGACGGTATATCAAAGCGGGATACGAGTTTAGTCGTTGTCGAAATTCTATCGATTTCTTTTTGAAATGAAGCCAATAACTCTTCTATTATATCTCTTTCATGTATTATGTCCAGATTTCATGGAATTGTTGTATGACTCTTTAGTAGTCCCGATATATGTATTTTATTCATATTTGATCATTATATTATCATCACTCGCTCCGCATTGCAAGTCTACCCCTCAGCAGCTTACTAAGCTCTTCGCGCTTACAATTCTTTCGCATCATGCGTATTTCATTTGTGCGTCAAGTAGACGCTATTCGAGCAAGAGGTCGCTCTGAGAGTTTCGCTCCGAGTGGCTGTTAAGACGGCGTAGGATCCTCATACCGGATTTTGATGCCAAGGTCAACCTGCTTTGATTGTTGTATTTTTCCTTTGAAACTTTAGCCTTGTCGGTCAAGCCACACATGATTCGTGATACAAAAGACGTATCATCCGCTTACTACTTTATTTTGGGATACGCTGTATATATATATGGCTTCATTGCTTTATATATCAAATTCCTCACTGATTATAAATTTTAAAATCGCTTTGATTCGGGGAAAACTTAATTGTGATCACATTTTTGATGAATTTTAGTCGCCCATCGGCTCAGCGACTGTGTTCCTTGATTTTATCTACTCTCACTCAGGCCGACCTCATGGTCGTTATAAACTAAATAATTATTCTATATACGCATAACAATAACGATGCATATATATTAGGTAAAATCAAAATAAACATAATCCGAGAACAAACAATATTCTTAAATTTTGTAAAAACCTTTGACATAATTATCTACATGTATGTTCATATATTATATTATAATGTATATTTCAAGAATAAGAATAATCAATCAGAGGGATGAACAATTATATTATACTCCGTACTCCAAATGATTTAGTTTACTCAATATACATCATCATATATCCAAATTATTTTCTCTCATTAAATAATCAATAATAATAATATATTTTAAATGATAGATTCTTCCTAGAAAAGTATTATAAAACAATTATTATGCTAATATATTTTTTTCTAGATTGAAATATAATATTATGTCCAAAAAATCTTAATAAATAAATATTGTGTTGGAATAAAATTCATTCTACCGAGTAGCTTGATCAATATTAACGCTAAGGCGAATATAACTAACAATATAAGTGTATGCAGTAATAAGAGAGAGACTATGATGTGATTTTATTTCTTCTTGAATCAGAGAATACAATACAATAAGTTGCCTATTTATAGCTTCCAAGATAATAATAAGGTAATTCAAGAATCAAAATAAGAACTAATCATCGCTCATCAAGTCATTCCTCTTCGTAAACAAGATCACTCAGTTGACAAGACATCCACAATATAATATTTCCATAATATATTTCTAATCATTTACATAAGATTAGAAAACGAAAATGAAAAGTGTATTAAAAAATATAAAATATTAATCCCACTCAAAACTATGGTAAACGAATTCATTGATACCTAATAAGAAAAATAGTCAAAAAGTACACTAAAAATGTAAAAATATAATTATGCTGAAGGATAAGTGATTTCTGAAACAAAAAATTAATGTTAGAAAGACAAGAAAAGAAAGAAACTTTTAAGTTATAATATGACATTGTTTATAATCTAATTTAATTGACATTTATTTATTTATTATCAAATGAATTAACAAATTTATTTTGTAATTTCATTATAAAGATTATACTCCCAGCTTCTATCCTACAAATCGCAGCTTTAGAACTAGGGGCATTTATAGTCATTTCTTGTATTTAAAAAAATTATATTTGTTGTATATTTTTAAAATTATACTATTTGGCCTCTAATTTTTGTGTTTACCGCTTCCTCAAAATATTTCTATATATAATAAAATATAATTTATTTAAAGTTTTAATTATCAAGTTAATATCAATTTGTGACTACTTACATATTATCAAGATAAGATAATTAATAGGCCCAAAAACTTATAACTCACAAAATATAAGATTCAAATAAATTTGACCTTAAATATAATAAACTACTACTTTAACCCACGAACTACTTACATACCTTTGTAATAATTCACAAAACAACTCAAATTTTACAATCCCTATAAATCGGTTTCTTCAATTACACTACATTTCTTTCAAATTTATACTGTACTCTTAGTTTGTTTTAATAATAATATATAGAAAATATATTGCTTAATAATGAATTGTCAATTTCGTATTGTTTTATAATAGTTTTATGCCTTTGTTTGTTTTATAATCTTTATTTTACTAAGTTTTTAAAACTACTTGTTAATATATTATATCAGATGATTTAATTTCAATTAAATTAATTTTAAAATTCTAAGTCATACATTTTTATGTAATTTGTTAGATTATTAAATTTATTCGATATTTTATAATTTCAGATTACAAATTTTATATGTGGAAGAACACAATCAAATCTTATTTAAAAAAAAGAAGAGTCTCTAAGTATCAAAGTGTACATTTCGATTCCGCACTAACTTTGACTTAATATCGAATAACCGCTATAGATTTTGATCAACGCATAAAATATCATAGAGTCAATCATTTGATGATGAATTATTTCATAAAGTTGACTCCGGTGAGAGAACGCTAACGAGTAGTTGTCCTCCTGTGATCATCAAAGAAAAATGTTCACTTTTATATTTGTAGACGTCTGCAGATTGCGTTTGCCTCAAAAACTCTCTAATCGAGCAAGAATGGTCGCCATTTTCGCTTTCTAGAACGGATTGATTTATTCAAAGATCAAAGTGAATATTCTCCTAAAAGAAATCTTGCTTATTGTTTTCCATGCTACTTTTCAGTAAATCAAATACAAAAGCGATGCTTCTTACTTGAAATGATTTAATAATAATCGGAGTAAAGCCATGTGAAAACAGGCTTTAAAAGTTCAACTCAGCACATAACTCGCAGTTGAACAATTAAACATTTTCGGCATCTATCTCAACATATTGAAATTCAATTGCAAAATCAACTGCAGAGTAAATTGCAAATCGCTTCAGTCGCAAGTATCAATTAATACTATGAAGTTTCTTGCAATTTCTAGGCTGTCCATACAGAGGCCATGCGAAGGTCTCGATTCGAAAATAAAGGCAATCTAGATGCTGTTGAGTTTTCTTGACTTCATAATGAAACGTGAAGCTCAGCATCTCCCCGCCGGAATGCCTTTATATCACCTTTAATTCAAAAAAGAGATTCTTTCAATCATAAAGCAACAGTCGTTCTTAATCATAGCTATTATTCTAACTTACCGGATACGTAATCCCAAAAATGCTATGGATTGTATAAAAAATAAACAAATTGGCTATAAGTGCGCATCTTTTAGTCGATCAAATCAACGAGTCGCGTAACGGAATCAATCACATAATACCCAAAAATAGTATCTCTAAGATCATCCTACACCGATAAATTTTGAACTACTTCCGCACGTCTACTAGAACGATTAAAGTATAAACTAGGAATAAAGATGCAGTTAAAAAACCTTGCTTTTTCTTCTTGGGAATTTTCGCCATATGGGTTCGACGGAGAGAGTTTTGATTTCTCGTTAAATCCTCAAAATATGAGAATTAGTTTTTTTTTAAAAATATGAGAATTAGTTGTTATTGTGTTTGATCATACCACTTAAAGAGGCAAAGCACTTTAGAGTTTTAAGGAGGCAAAATTCTTATCGAACTCCAATTCTATTCCATCATCCCAAGACCGATTACCACTTGAAGTCAAACTGAAATGGCCTTTAACCTTATGGCCCGCGATTTTCCGTCTCCACGTTTCCTTTCCAATTTATAATTTTATATTCGTGAAGTTTATAATATATTTTATTAAGAGTTCGATTTATCATACGCATGAATTTCAGATTTAATTGATAAAAGAATATATTAAATATTATTAATCGACATTATATTTATTATATAGATTGTTAAGTGACTCTAAAGAAGCCATCGTGAATTCCCTAACGCTAATACGCTTATTTCTAAATACTAATTGTCTAAATAATTAATATATATATATATATATATATATATATATATATATATATATATATATATATATATATATATATATATATATATAACTCCCTTGAATGTATTAAATTAGCTGTACAATTTTAAATTATTCACTTGTTACATTTTGCATGGTAGATCAAATTCTCATATTTCCAACACTCCCACTGCCTTCTGACGCATTTGGCTTATATTAGTATCAAAACGATCCCTTCTGTATACTCCGATTTCCAAAGTGGTCAAGCTATATTGTCATGTCACCAAACTCCTCGTGACCTAGCTTCTTCAGAATTGACAAAGTTAACGCGACATCCAAATATGAATCAAAGTAGTGCTACCAAATCATCTTTAACTCCTCTAAGATTATAAATCTACTCTATTTATCCGTTGTATAAATCCTTTATTGTACATGTGTTCCCATTTTACCTCATGTATACCCGATCTCACGCCGTTATAATCCTCCTCCTCATGGACGCTCACGCCGTCAAAGTATACTTCTCCAAAGATCTACGAAACCCCGTTACCTGCGCCCGTTAATCACCATCTAAAATAAGTCACAAAGGAGATTCTTCTGGACACAAATAATTTGATCTTCCAAGTTCTCACAAACGGTCACCCAAAGGCTATCTAAAAATAAGTTCTCGCCGAGATTCTTCTGACACAAATAATTTATCTCCTGCCCTCACAAACGGTCACCGCCCAAGCATTCACGTGATTCAAAATGCGCCGAGGCCTGTAAACCTACTTGATCGACAGTATCCATACTCCATTTTGATCCAAGAAACGATCAACACCGTAATAACCTGCCTGCATAATATTATCAAATAGTATACTAGCTTGCTCGTGGAGGCTTCGAGGAGTAAATCTCAAAAATTTCGGTTGAATAGCCGAAATACAATCTAATTTAAGTCGTCAGTATATTTCGTTTTGAAAATTTTAAAGTTTTAATCGAATGGAATGACATTATCTGGGTCAGAATATAACGTGAGTATAAATTAATGTTAATGTTTGAAGTTTCATTGTCTAGATAAGTTAAAAACGAGAAAGTGATCGATCAATTAAACGATCGGCGTTTCATATATACCCTTAAACAGCCAAATCGATTTGGGCTTCCATAATTCAACTAAGTGCCTGCAGCGGCCAAACTAATTTCTTCTTTCTTCCCGGACGCTGGTAACGCCTCCCCTCCCTCCTCGATTTTTCTTCTTTCTTCGATTTCCTCTTCCATTCATGAAGCCACCTCAAATTTTGGAGTAGTTTCTCCTCATCATCCTCACGTTTACAAAAAGCGCATCTTGTTAAGTATTTCTTGAGATTCCCGAGTTGATTCTTTTGTAATTTGAATTATCGCCCAATCGATTCTCGGGTTCTAAATAGTTATTTCGAGATGATATATCGGTTAAATGCGGGAATTTTGACGCTTTTGGGGTGGCCGCTGAATTTTGGAATTTTGGGTTGACTTTTCTCTAAAATGTTGTTGATAGTATAAATATGTTATCGACCTTTTATCGCTGATTGTTTCGAGGTGAAATTATGAGTATTAGTCATAAAGTTGAAATATGTCAAATTATTTTTATTAGATTTTGAGTAGTAAACGGCTTCGGGATTCGAGGTCAAGAACGGTTTGATTAGTTGAAAAGTCATATTTTGGGTCGATTGAATCGTTGATAAATGTCAGTATTTCGTTATTGATCGACATGGATTCATTTAGATAATAATTCGCTAATTTAATAAATTTTCAAAACATACTCAGTAATCTATACTTAAGTTGTCAATTTGTAACCGAAATGGGTTGAAAAGTCGTGAATTTAATTAAGATAAGAAGTTAAAATTTGCTGCGGTGAGTAATTGTAATTTCGGTGTTTCATTTTTAGACGCGAATATGAAAAAGATTTCGATCGACAGACGACGCTTCTTATCAAGCGAATCAAGGCGAAAGTACTTATCTCACGTGCATTACCTTATGTACTTTTAAACGTGTACATGTCCGTAGAATATGATGGTGCTAGAACGGTATACATGAATGCATTTAATGAACATAATATGACATGACTTATCTTCGCAAAGATCACATCTGGCTTCGAGGTGTACCACGGCCTGAACTCCCCACTCTAATATCAAGAGAATACTGGCTGTTTCTTTGCATTTCCGTGGTACTGCCGGCACTTTGTATTCCCCCGTACTTCGCCGGCACTTTGTATTTCCTCGTATTCCTCATTTCAGACTTCTTTGTATTTCTAAGCGTATTCTACGGGCACTTTGTACCTCCGCAATTACGGCCTTTTCTTTGGATGGCGTAATTTCGCCGGCGGCCGCGATTGATTTATTTATTGTAAAGGTTTTAGCCGCGGTGCTTTGCGATGCCGCTGGGAGGCGAGTCAAGTTGCCGGTGGTTGGCCGGGCCGGAGTTATGACTTCAAGCTGACTCGGCGTGCGAGTAGCTCGATCTCGACTTCACGTATTTTCTCTCGCTCGCGCCTCGTAGACATTTGTGGCAATCGATTGGCCTTGTCGGCATTTCTCAGACGGGCGTGGCCCGCCGGCGCCATGATTGAACTGCATCGGGGATGACGCTATCTTGTTGCATTACTATTGTCAAAGTTGTGAGTGGTTGCCGAAAGCGACGTAAGCAGAGTTATACGATTCGAGGCGACTTTTAGCATTAGGAGACGAATTTCTAGAATCGATGGTCATTAACAGCTGGCTCCATAAGAGTCATTGTTTATCAAACATATATACCTTTATAAAGGCTTTTTATCACCTTTATACTGCATAAAGAGCTGCTGCTTATCGTACCTTTTATACTCTAGAGCAAGAGCGTCGGCTTATCACTCCTATACTCGTATAAGAAGGCCATTATCACCTTTATACTCGCAGATAAGAGCTGCTGTTTTATCACCTTTATACTGCATAAGAGCTGTTTTCAATCCCTTTATACTCGGTATAAGATCACCTTTATACTCGCAAGAGCCAGATCGGACGTCGGCGCTTATGTGCATCGTGATTGTAACTGATGGTATCCAGTCACGCAGCTGATCATTTACTCGTAGTATACTTTTACGGGTCTCCCCTGATCAATTATACGTGGGTTATATCGGGTGTTAATGGAAAGTCATTATAAGATTTAAATCATGTAAAGAATATATAAAATATAACTCAGGGTATATAGCCTTTTGAATAAAAGTAGATTTTAAATTATTCTTATTTGTATTTATAAGGTAGTGCTAACTTTACGTGGCATTTCTTTTCACTCAAATTTTAGTCGACTTCTATTTTCCTCGCTACGGGCGGCGTTATGCCTAGGTCATTATGGACGACCGAGACGATCGCCGAAAGAGTCGGCATTCGCTACGGGCGACAAGGCGGGTTAAGCACTTAACAAATTAAGTATTTCTATCTTCTTTGAAGTCACGCGAAGGAAATAATTATTGTTGTCTCTTTACAAAAACAAGTAGTTCGATATCAGACTTTATTATTACTCTTCAGCTTGTCAGATTGTCAGATTGCCGTTAGTTCAATTCATGGATTTAGCTAGCTATTTTTATTTATGATGTTAAAAGCTGCTTTAATCGCGTATATCCATCGTCATGACTGATCATACAAGGCCACGACGTCCCAACCTCGTGGGCCTAATTGGGCGGGTCGCTATAAACATAATCAATCTCTAAGCACATTAGTTGTTTGGTGTTTGATTCCATTCAATGAACAATCCACTAGTGGACTTTAACTGCTAAGTTTTCATGGCTCGTTATTAGAGGTTTTGTTTACATCATGCATCCAAAGACTTTCTGCAATAACATTAGATCATGTGGAATCCAACATGTTTATAAATTTATAGTAACGAGTATGTGTATATTTTACATTAATTTATCATTATTCATGATAATCGATGGAGATGAATCTCAAGTTTCAGATTCAACATATTATCATACATTGCTTATTTATGACGCTAAGACACAATAATAGTCTCTATTAAATATAGCACCATTTCGAAAGCAAAGAATAAAAGAATCCTACATTTCTTCCTCAGATGCCTATACTATCAAAGGTTGATTAGTCATATCTAGATTACTCACAGTTTTATTCGAACTTTACGCATACGACTTATAACCAACCATTAAGAGAAGCCATTGTCTCGAGTACATGTTCGGATTTTAACAATGAAATCTTGATTCTCTAGCTTCAATGCTTTGGTCAGAGATAACCATCTTTTCGGGGATACCTACTGTGCAACTTCTTCAAGACTGGCCAATAGCGCATTGGTCCGATTGCTTCTTTACTTACAACTTCTCGTGATTGTGTTTGTACTCGCTTTCCTATACTTATAGTTAGTCTTATTGTGACTATATTTCATATTTTGGAATGTAAGTCGCTCACAACTTTGTTTATCATCAATTCACGTTAATCCAATCGGTGACGATACTGCCTTGGTTGGTTCAAGGCTTTAACTGCAAACCTAATCCCTTCCCTTATCGCTATTCTTCCCATTAGATAACTTCCTAATGCGATGAGGGAAAGTTGTCTTCTTTGGAAAGATTCTTCCCTTTTAGGTATTCATCTCGATCCCTTTGAAACGACATTATCAATATAAGGGTAACTCAACTTGCCGAGCCTATTCAACTCTCGGTCACTATAAATTCCGTGAAGATCTATAAATTCCAGGAAGATTCGAGTCATCCCCTAATTCCTCGATGAGGAATCAGCACAATCCTCTAACGTGGAGGTGGCTCTTGTTGTTCTCTACTTATAATTAGGAATGTTCTATGCACACTAATTTGTACATGCGTTTGTGAGTTCTAATCGACCTTCGTTTATACAAGAATTCCTCTATTTGTATTAATAAATTCAAACTGGTTGATCTTATAATCATGATAATTCCCAAAAGCTGAGTGAAAACAAATATAATCAATCTCTATTGTGAGTCACCTAAAAGTCGAGTGAAAACAAATATAATCAAGATAAATATCACAAAAGTTATTAGTATACGACATGAATAATTCAATGAAAGCAATTCAGTATACTATCACAAAAGTTACTAGTATAAATATCACAAAAAGTCGAAATTGAAAACAAATTTTGATTTCTTTCATCGAAATAATTCACCGAGCAACTAGTATACTATTACAGCAATATTAGTACGTAATCAAGTTATTACAATCTACTAATTTTATAAAAATTTCGGGCCTCGAAATTTACTCGAACTCGCCTTGGCTGCCACAACTCTCCCCTTCAATACTTCTTATTATCTAATATCGTAATACTTTTATTTTAGATACCATCCACATTTTACCACCCTTCTCTAACTCTTACACTCAAGGTTAATTTTATATCACCTCAATTTATCATTAATCCCCATACTACTAAGCACTACAAACTAAATAATTAAATTTTACTTGGTCACACGCTTGTTAATAATTTACCTTTGAATCCACAACTAACATTAACTTGTTGATTTATGTCCTTACGATTTTATACCTCAAGCAAAAATCTTTTGGCTTAAGTTTATCTAACATGCAAATTTGCGTGAATACTTGCTAATTCCTAATTTAATCCTATCTCAGCTCATTCGCCACCCTCTTATAATACTCCTCAATCAGAATCTATAATAACTTCTATTCAACTCCCTTCAATCACAATCAATATTATTTCACCTTAAGCTCAAGGTTTATAACTCTATACGCCCTTCTTTGTTTAATTTCTCCACTATTATAAGTCCATTTATCCACTATTTAGCCTAATATTATTCAAAGAAAGACGATTCTCTCTTTCTCTCCGTACTACTAAATGCATTATCAACTCATCACCTAAATATTCCACCTCAACTCAAATCACAATCTTTTATCATCATTCACCGAGATTAAACTTCCATTTTCATCTTATTACAACGCCGGATTTACTCCCTTCCCCTTTTATCCTCTCACGCCCATATTCCACAAATGCATAACGTTGCAGATTATTTATTTATTTCTAATTCCCACATATTTATCCCTAATTACTCCAAGCATACTCAGATTAAATCTTAATTATTGTTAAAGATCAAATAATCTTATACCACGCCATCAAACGCTTCATCCCATAAGCACATGTCACCAAAATCTTCCTCAACTAACCTTTAATACCCTTAAGTTCACCTAATCAACAACTTAATAACAACTTCTAATTCAACACTGTGGGAATCCCTTTAATAACTCCCGATATAACTGCCTCTCCCAGAAATTCTCAAACATATTCATCCACATCTCATTCCAAAGTTGCTCAACCTGCAGTTTACATCCTCAAGGATAATCATTACTTATCACAAAAAGATAAACTCCACTCAACCAATCAAGAGACTTTACTTAAATATTAATCTGATTTAATCCCAAATTCTTTTCTTATTCAAATTTCGATTCAGATTCAATTTTGATTTGATTTACTATATTTTGATCAAAACTTACGCTTTCATATTTCCTTATAATCACATCTTATTTAACCGGCATTCATTTATAAAACCAATGGGAGTATTCTTTACAATTCTAATTATCGAACTCATCCCTGAATTTTTATGCCCCGCCATAAAGTCCATACTATCACTTTATCACCATATCAACTATTAAGACACTTCCCAAAATATATACTTCTCCCAAATATCTCATAATATTTCCAATATTCATCATATTCTAAAACTAGCCACGCCTTGCTTCAATATAGCCTATCAGTATATATATATAATACAACTCCATCGTGGTTGATTCCCATATTATACCTACACATCTCAATATATACATATATAATTTCAAATGACGCTTTCTATATTAACATAATTAGTTCACATCTCATAGCATAATACATCTCAATCAATTAACACCACAAGAATACAATATTCAACGTAGTCTCTTACACTCTCGTAGACGCGAGTCAACGAAATCTTCTAATGGCGCCCTCAATACAATCTGGATTCGAAAGAAACGGACCTCAAACCAGAACCACTCACACAACAACACAAGACCTACAATCAAACCCAGGCTACAACCACACAAGACACCAAGAAAATATAAACCTAGGCCTCGATACTAAAATTCAAAGACTCAAATTTCAGTAATTTCCTAAGGTTGCGACTGGCCATCAACTCTGACAAACAGAGTCACCAACGAGGATAACGATAAAAATGACTTCATTTAACGTGATAATAAAAAATAATAAAACTCATTCCATCTGTGCTTAACTAACTAACACTCATTTACAACTGAAAAGCAATGATATAAATACAACATCAAACCACTTATTTTACAACTCGAGACAACAATAATTATTACGCATTAACAAAAACCCAAAAGATGATAAAAGTACGACCGCTGAAAGTCTTCAAGTTACCATCGCCAATTCGCTGGTAATGCGCAGCCTACCGCCAATGCATCTCGTCATTCCTAAGAAATAACCTGTGTGGCTAAACGCCAAGCATTATAGTGTGGAACAGTGAGTCAGCCTAAAAAGTCAGTTGAAAACAAATATCACAAAAGTTAACTCCACTAATTTTATAATCAAGGATAATTCAAGATCCTTACCTATTTAACCACTATCCACCTCAATAGTTATATTTTATATACCTCTCTAACAAGATAAATTTTCCCTAATGGCTCTCCCGATTGACACCGACAAATCCACAATTAATGCCAACAACTTACTCACAAAGATAATCTTAATCATAAGTGAGATATCTCTATTTGTTATCTTCCTTATATGCCTAATTCCTCGATAATATACAACTCAAACATACGACAACCTTTAAACATATATCTCAACATCTCATAACCTCAAGCATACACAACTCAACCACTTATCTCTTTACCACCTTAAAGTGCTACTTCCGCCTATAGTCATACACCTCCCATTTACATCTAAATGTTTATCATACGAACCTCCAAATTGTTTCATTATCTTAATACAACTGAGCAACGTATATCTTAAATCAAGATAACTTAAGTACGGAATTATTCTCACCCAAATTCCTTCATTTTAGTCTACGGAACTTATTCAATTTAACGGTATCAACATCGTAAGCGATCATAACTTATATACTAAATACATTCAATCCAACTTCTCCACTATATATAAAATATCATCAACATCATCTATGGGATTAGCAATGTAATCGCCGGTTTATACTTCTGCATCTAGTGCTCCTATTCAATAAATATCTCAAATCCATTAACCAACTCAACTTTTAAATCTTTAGAGGATGGCAACGATTAATACCAACCTAGATCCATACAAGAAAAAATCCCATAATATTATCAATAAACAACCAAAAACCTAATCTCGACATAATTTCATCAAGGCAACATCTAGTATAATCAAAGACAATATCCATAACTAAATAAACAAGTCATACAATGTATCATACAACAACATAGAAAATTTTAAATAACATGTCAAGATATAATACAAAGTCTCAATAAGGCAATAACATCACCCGTAATAAAATCAAGAGACTAAATAAATCTACTCATAACTCTAGTCATCAAACCATCTATCTCCTCTTACATCCCACAACTATACTAACCTCTAACGCCAAGATACGCTCAACTGGCTCACTCAGCAGGAAAACGGGACCAATTTCTAATAAACACCGCCATCAACTCGTGACTTATACCAGAGTATAAAAGCCACACCGACAATTTATTAATAAAGATATATTGATCATGAGAGTCATACCGCTTCTCTTATACCGAAGTATATAAACCGCACTTATAAGCACTAAGATAAGGCTACACCGATAATGCACATACTCAAAGTGATCATAAGCATTTCTCCCATACTGGGCTCTTATATCAAGTATAAGTTGCAAACTGGGTGACTTGTTGCTACTCAAGAGGCGCTATTACCGATAACGCACACAAAGAAAGTCGATTTACAGGTGAAATTACATCATTTTATACCAGAGTATAAGCTGGTCAGCTGGCCACATATCCTACAAGGAAGCTCTACCTAACCCCTAATCATCCCAAATATATGTCAAATCTCGATACTCAAGTCACCCCAAAGTCACATAACTCCAACCAACACCTCCTAACAACCAATTACTTGCATCTCAAACAATATTCAAGCACACAAATTTAAACATCTCACAATCATAAATCAATCACAAATCAATGAAGCAAGCCACGTAAATACTAAAAATGCCGATACACAGAATACAATAAAATGATAAGGCCACATAAATACTCAAAAGTGTCATGCTGCCATTAAATCGATAAGCTGGGAATTCAAGCTTAATATTTACCTCAAGCAAATCTTCAACTCCATTTAAATACAATCGCATAACCATAATATGGCTCACAATAAAATGAAACTGGCTACACATTCATACCCCCAACGATACGTATATCATCCTCACATAATCATACCACAACGACATGTATATCATTCCTACATAATCATACCACAACGACATCTATATCATTCTCACATAATCATACCACAATGACATGTTCATAATTTTAAAGTAAGTACGTAAAGGTCTAGATAAGTACTCACCTTCGTTAAGAATAAGAAACGCCCCTGGCCTTAATCGATCCCATTGCCTTCTCCTAATGCCCAAGGCCTAATCAAAACACCAAAAATATAATTACTTACTCTCAAATAATTTTAACCCTTTATCTTAATTAAATTTCTGACTTTCACATTTTAGTTAAATTAACAACTTAAGATCATACTATGCTCAATGACCACTAAAATGACGACCACTCAACTATCCCACTAAACTCTAAGGACTGCCAACACTCAAAACCAAAATATTAACATTTTCAACTAATTTCAATT
Source organism: Lithospermum erythrorhizon (assembly GCA_019722365.1). Classification (NCBI taxonomy): domain Eukaryota; kingdom Viridiplantae; phylum Streptophyta; class Magnoliopsida; order Boraginales; family Boraginaceae; genus Lithospermum; species Lithospermum erythrorhizon. The sequence goes on along the minus strand of JADFUC010002029.1, from coordinate 43,811 downwards.
TACCCAATATATCAACTTTCCAACTAATCAAACCAGTATTTCTAATGTCTCTCAAAATCTAATAAACTAACTCCAAGAAGTTACATTCCTCCAACAACTTATAAATCAAGTAATTCCACCTCAAAAACAATCACAATAAATGTCCAATAACATATTTATACTCCTTTCAAATAACCCAAAAATCAACTCAGAAGTCAACTCAACTATAACAACACTTCTATCCCAACATCGATTATTATCATCTCCTATACTATAATCTAAGTTTTATAATAATTATTATATTCAATAATATTCAAGTAAAAACTCAAGCTCAACCTAAAAATTCCAGAAAAGTCAACGGCCCTCAAAATTAAAATGCCATACATCAAATACATAATCAACTCAAGAATAACTAATTTAGAACCCAAGAATCGATCAGAAGAATACAAATCAAAATATAAAAAAGTCAATCTAACCAAAACTTAAATATCTAACAAGATTTGACTTTTTTTACCTTGAATCAAGAGGATTTAATTTATGAGAAACTCCAAGAAATCTGAGGTCCAAAGCTCAAAGATGCAAAGAGAAATCAAGAAAAAAAATAGGGGGAAATTTCACCTACGCCATTGCCGCATTAAGAGAGGGAAGGAAACGGGTTTTGGGGTCTGGGCCATTTGGTGATTATGTTCTGGCTGGGCCCAAGAGTCCAACTCTAAGTGAAACCCAATACTTAATTCACCGATACTGCTTTTTAATCATCTCGACAAACCAACTTCCAAATAATATCATTTCCTACACCTACTATATATTACCAATTCAAATAATATCATTACTATCTCGGACATAACTTTTAAAATCTCTGCAAAACCCCTAAATAGTTTACTAATCGACTCCATTCGCTTGTATTTCAACCATTCAACTTTCAAAATTCTTGATTTCTCCTCGAAATAACTAATCGAAATAGTGCATACTATTACAAAGAATATTAGCATGAACTATTATTATGTAGGCCCACGTCAGACATCGAAATCACCGTATTAATCAAAAGCAATCGAATCCGGAATTGTAATGAAAAAACATGTGCCTTATTATGTAACAAAAATTAGATTCTCCCATCAAAACCAGTGATCCTTATATTACCACATACTAGTAGGTCCGCCGGACCTAAGTAACTGGTCTGGTTTTTGGCATTCAAAATTTACATTAACTACTTATTTATCAAAGGATTTATTATATTTTATTAATTTTTATGATTTCATGTCGTTTATCATTCAAATAAGTTAAAAGAATACACTTTGTGAGTCTTAAGTATTTCTCGATTTCTTGAATTTTTTGGGCAAATCAATTCTCTTTATAAGTTTGATTTATCTCATGGATCGATATTTAAAATTATTTATAAATTTATTACAATTAATTAATTTTAAGTTTTTATTTATATTTCTATTAAATACAAGACTAAACCACCTTAACTAAATATTATTTATAGTCCATATTATCTATATAATATAATAATATGTCAGGTGTTGTCCACGGCATCCATCATATGTAAATCATATTATACTTGCATGATAAAATATCAATGTTATATTCAAACATAAGCTATGGTAATTAAGTAATAAAATAGGCAACATTATCGCCAGACGCCAAGACAATCATCAAATGAAATAAAATATTTAATTTGTCTAAGCGTAAGTGTCACTAGTGAATCTAACTTGTGCCGCTTGTTTTAATATTCAATATTAAATTTATCTAGCATTTTTCAAAAATACTCAATCTTACACTTACGATGATTAATTCTTGAATTATGTTATAAATCGAAACTCTACTTATGTAATAACTTAGCTCTCGATCCTAATTAAATCTAATTCTAAATATCATTATTAAATCTAATCAAAATTAGAATTTAATTGGCCTAAGTCCATTAGCCTTAATTGATTCTAAAACAATTAACGTTTAATCTAATCTTAACTAGAATCTAATGTTAATCGTGACAAATAATTGATTAAATTAATTTCAGAGAAAATAAATCAAATCAATTCAATCGATGTCCGATAAATCACCCCCATAAAAATCAAATTTTAGAATTGAACTTGGATCCAAATTCAAAATTCAATCGATTCATGTAATAAATCAAATGACCAAGTCAACAAGACTAAAACCCACAAGGCCCATCGGTTAGCCCTAGGTGCCATCGCCAACCAAATTGACACGTGTCGAAAGTTCGATTGACGATTTGGTTCCATTTGATTGACATTTGGCTTCCATTGGTATACCGTGATTACGCTACACACGTGGCACCGCCACGTGTCTCCTTTATATCCGGTCACGCCAGACTGCCTGGGTCGCCATTAATCTTAATCAATCGAGTCAGGAGATCAACCAATGGGACTCTCGGTCAACCAGTCAACCTGGGCTGACTTTTCAATCCTCACGACGCTTCTCAATACCGACTGATCACTTTTCCGCCTCGATACGATTCGAGATGTAATCGATGGTTTTTACTCCTTCTGGTTCAATGAACTCGACATAAAATTAATTCGTAAAAATCCAAAAATTCTTAGAAATCGACTATTATTTGAAGTTTTTTCACATTAAAAGATTTTAGAAATTATTAACTTTTAATCATATTTAATTATTTTATCAACATACTTCAATAACAAGAATTAAAACATCTAAAACCAAATTAAACATGCAAAACAGTCCAAAAATTTGCAAAAACGTTTTTCATGCATGTTTACATAATTTTAATCACGCAATTCCAGCTCCGAGGGCCACCGCTGCGTTCTTTTAATCATATTATAAGTTTTAAAATTAATGGATACGAATCCTGCACGCTAATTACTTGTACAAAAACAATAAATGCATCGCCATGTCATAGTACCTTAATCGATCAAACTTAACGAAATTGGAAGTCGAATCAATTGCTCACAATACCCAAAAATATATCTCTAAGATCGTCCACACAAATAAATTTTCAACTACTTCCGCATCGCCCTAGAACGATTAAAGTATAAACTAGAACAAAAGCATTTGAAGAAAACCTTGAAATTTTCAAAGGCTAGTATTGGGTTCTGTGGATGCAGAGAGTTTCTTTGATTTCTCAGAAATCAAAATACGCAGCATTACTTGTTAATACTCCCGCTTGATCATACCACTTAACAGCAAACACTTTGGTAGCTTTTATACAAAATCCCTTATCAAACTCCAACTTCATTCCATCATCCCAAGATCGATCACCACTGGGTCAAACTGAAGTTGGCTCGAGCCTTTACGCCGATTTTCTCATTCCGCATGTTTCCATCAATTTGTTAATTTCTTTATACCGGAAGCTTTATGGCTATATTTTATTCAAGAGTTTGGTTTATCGATGCGTATATCTTAGACAAATTGAAAGATTAATATATTGGGGCCACATTATTAACTGGTTTATTATATTTAATATATGTATTACGAGGGGGACTCTAGTAGTTTCATCAGAACTTTGTAATTCATTACTACGCTTTATTTTTCTAAATATTAATTGTTCAAACACCAATATATATAACTTGAATAATTAAATCAATCGTATAATCTTAAATCGTTTAACTCCGGCATTTTCGAGATTCAATTTCTCATATTTTCAAAAGGCAGAGAAAGTCCAAATTATATTCGGTGGAAGAAATCAAAGTATAGTAGTCATCAGATATTGTCATTTGTTAGTAGTAGGACGATCATTGAGTAGTTTAGCCGCTATACATCATGCGCGATTGCCAAAGGGGTTTTGATGCTGATTTCTTTTATAGATGCTTTGATCTTAAAATCACAAGCGCTTACCAAAGACGCTAAATGTACATAAAATAGCTAGATTTCGCTTTCTATTTCCACTTAACGCTTATTATTTGGCGAGTACACTTTTTTTTTATGATGAATGGTATTTCCTTTTTTATATTTAATCCTCCGCCTCTATTAAATTTCCTGCTCGCCATCACTACAAAGATCGTCTTACTTTACTTTTACTTTTTTATAATCAACTTCGATCGTTGATATTTTTGTTTGTGTTTTATATCATTTTATGAAAATATATTAATAAAAACATTATTCATTTCAAATTTTTTTCCATTGATATATATTTTCACAAATATTATGTAAACACAAACAAAATATCTACTACAAAGCTCAATCTGCTTAAAATCAAAAAAATCAAAATGCTTTTATAACCTTTCATGAGGGAGTAAGAAATATTATTGGAAAAATATTTTTAAAGATGAATTAATAATATAGAATTTATATTTATTGTAATGTTGAATAAAAATAAATTAATGTTCAAATGATTAAAGAAATTTGGAGAAAGTCAGCATTGGGTAAAGTATAAACATAAAGTATAATAACGAAAAAGGAAAGTTTAGTCCATCCAAATTTGGTCATAGATCAAATCATCAAATTAGTAAATTAGATGTATCTATTGGACTTGGTCCACATAGATGACCCAATAGTTTGTCTTTTTGGGTTATCATCAACTACATCTGTTAGCTCTATGTGGCCCGCTATCTAAATAACTAGTTTGTTTGTATGGGCTCACATATTGGATCCGAGTGCACTAAAGGTTCGTCGGCCAAATTGATCGAGCCCGAAGGGATGTTTTAGGTTGTCAACTTAAATACAAGTCGCCGTTTGGCCCGGTTGGATACTATTTTCGGCTTCTTGGATACTGTTTTTAAATGATTTGGATATTATAAATTGGTATTTTGGGTGTTTCGGGAATTTGAATACTCCTTTAAGATAATTTGGATATTATTTTCGGGTTTTTGAACTGTCTATTTTTTTATCGGGTGGTTCCGTTACATTTATTTTAACTGCGATGTTAGCGGTCCGGTTTCAGATTACCCAGTAACCTTAATGAGCAGGTCACGAGATATGTAATACTCTGACCGAACATGACCGATAACAACACTAGTGTTATGTTATATGCAACAATTAATGCTAACGTTCTTAAGAGTCGTTTCATAACATATTGAAAACGAGAAACAGAATGCTCGATGTGTGAAGTAGTGCGACTCAATTATCGTGGAAATCCTGGTGGACTTGGTCATGTCAAGCGAAACATGGTTAATATACATTCATCAAGACACAAACAACCATGTTATAAGAAAAGATAATTTAAGTTCGGACATCTTAGGCGTAAAATGAAAATGTATTAGTGTGTTTTATGCAGTGGAAAGCTCACATGTTTGTCATGCATTGTGATTTTGTGGCAAATTGACAATTCACTTTGACCCTAGCCCCTAAGAAATACTGGTACTCATATTTTTTCTTTGAGGTATAAGTGAATGACATAGATTTCTTAATAAATAAAAAAAATTTGGAATCGATGAAAATTCTTTAGGATTATATTTCAAAGATTAGTATGGTACCCACTACCCAATGGTTTATTTAGATATTTTGAGAACCGTAAGTAGCATATTCTTTAAACTCTTTAGTTATGTCGTTTGTAACGTAATATTTCTTGTCGAAACAAGTCCAGATATTATCATGACTGATTGTAGTTGACATTGTTCACTTCTTTATTTATATACAAAATAATATATTTTTTTGGCCTCATTTTTGTCTCATAATTTTTTTACACAATACATCGTAAGTGTTTACCATATAATCACCACATAAATAATCCATAATGTACAATTTTATCAAAAGAATAAAACTTGAAATAAGGGAAAAGATGAGAAATGATATTTCATGCATAATAAAAGACACTTATCTTTTCACTTTTTTATATAAACCATTAACATATTTTTAAACGTGATTACAAAAACTATCACATCTAGTAGGATTTGTATCTGGATGATCTCATGATCACTAATTACATAAATCGAAGACTTTGTACTCAGATTACTGTAATGTAATACTCCTTCCGTGACAATTCTATTTTGCTTAAGTTAAAGTTACATTTCATAAAAAAATTATTTATTTTTACAAACTTCAACGCAAAAAGCCAAGACAAGAAACGAAATCTATCAAATTATAAAGTTATAAATTACCCACTTAAATCGGTATTTAGCCGAATTACCACTACTATAATCAATCACTGTACTAAAGTGGAACATTAAACAAAGATCCTCCTTTTTTGAAAAATCTCAAACTGAAAAAGACTTGTATCATTATATTAGTGCGGTCGGCTCAAACATTACTCCCCCCTCCCCCCTTTCTTCTAAATGGTGGAAATAACACGGAAGAACGCCACGTGCCCAAAACTTCGGAATCACCTTTTATATAAAAACGATTTTACTAATGAGTTATAGACATAAAAAATTTATCAAAAAATAATTAAATCGGCAGTTACTCTAATTAATCAAACTAATTACAATGAGTCAGCTAAAAAATGCCACGTGGTCGATTAGTGGTTCTCGACAAACCCTAAACTTCAAATAAACCCCTGGACGAACGTAGGGTTCCCGGAAATCAAGCCTGAATTAACGAAGTAAAAAATAAGGGTTTCTACATTAATTAACCCTAAGTCTCGAACCTCCGAAATAGGCCCCTGAGAAAATAGCCTCTAGCCCTTAAAAACCCTAATTTTACTGACAAAATCGGTCAAACGTGGGACGCCCGGCGCCACGCCAAAACGGCTAATCTAAAAACCACGGGTTTAAAAATAATAAAAACGTTGGACCTAAAAAGTTAACTCCGTAACCTTCCTTCCCCATGAAATAGGGGCGCATAAAAAATGGTTTCTGGAGAAAAGTACTACCAAAAAATTATCCTGACGGTCCGTGACCTTGCCTCCTCAAAATTCAACGGTCAAGTATCACAGGTGATCCACTGACCCCGCCAAACAAACGTAAGCAAAAGATTTGAGCCTCCCATAAACTATAAATACACCCCTCATTTTAATCTTTAAATATCATCCCTCAATTCATCCAATATTCATTCCATTCCCACCACCAAAACAAGCCAATAAAAAATCCCTCGAAAATATGTGCACCCATCTCCCAAATTTGTAAGCTTAAAAATTTTGAAACGCCAAATAAACAAAAAAGGTGGTGGTCGGAAAACACCTCGGTGGCCATAATAGGGAAGCTCGAAATCACAGATATCACAGACAACGCACATCCTTCAATTTTGGAAGCAAAATCTCACGAGAATTTAACGTGAAGGTTCTAAAATAAGTTTCAACATGCCCAAGCATTGTCATGTAGCCCCGACATTCTTGGATGAACACCGATGTAAATTTCAAAGTTTGATTAATCAAACCTGCATATAGGAATAAATCAGCCGCTCAATCCCTTATACCGGATTCTAGGCAGAAACACAATCGCTAAGGCCCCCTCGCCTAGTTGATCATCATCAACAAGGCCTGAACGTTCACCTCATACCGGATCACCCAGGCAACAAGTCAAAGTGCCGTAGTAAAGTTTGTGCCCACGTAACTCAATGCTTAAATCAAGTCCCATGGGAGTCAAATCTCACCTAAGTCCCACATGTGGTCAAGGAGTCCCCTTGGGGTGCCTCTACAAAGAACACTCGGCTAAGGCCGCCGTAAGACAAGCAAAAAGCAAGCCAACGCCAAGCTTCAAAAACATGCTTGCTATCACCCATATAGTCAAAGCCCTGAGTTCTATCACAAATCAAGTGTCATATCACCAAGCTCCTATCAAAGATAAAGCTGTTCTCTCAAGCCACATGCCCCACCACAAAAGACAGCACAAAAATCCTAAAAGTCCCATCAAGGCCCAGCCTATCCAAATTCCAAATATGGCATCAAGTCCATACACCAACACGGAATACGTTAATTATATCCACCTACATCAGACATATCCAAATTTCGTAGCCTTCCATCCAAATCCAAGTCAAATCAAATCAAATCAAGTCGCTTCAAGCTCGCCTCATGCCTCAAATCAAATCCAAATCAAGCCAAGTCAAGTTTTAAACAAGACATCTCACAAATCGTCAAGAACGCCAGTGACTCATAGCTGCACAAATGTAGCTGACCCTCCCTCTTCGATAAAACCCGTATAATTTAAGGATTACCTTCCTCCCATACCTGGTTTGATTTCTTTGCACTCTTTATCATAAATAATAAAATACTTTTGCATTACATGAGTTAATATCATATATATACATTAGAAAAAAAACATAAAAATATGAGGGGACGGGTGTAATAACTTTTTTTTATAAATAAAATGAATAGTAAAATTATACTGTCTCTATTTCATATTATTTGATCAAAAATTAATTTTTTATATTAGTTGATTATTTAAAATTTCAATATAATTTTAATAACATTTTCTCATTTTCGACACTAATACTAGTCACGTTTGAAATCATCCATTCGTCCTTTTATCATTGGACATGTGTCTGTTGCATTTTGATAATGGAAGTCAATTTAGTGTATTTACCTTTTTCAATAGATTAAGATGTCGATCAAGATGTTGGGTTTGTCTTTAATGTCGTGCGTGGCCGACATTAAAAAGATGAATGGAAGTTAAATCAGTTTTAGCGGTTAAACCGTTGGTATATACGAGGGCTAGTATCACTTTTTACTTTTTGGAAAAAGAATTGATGGTAGGTGTGATTTAATGATTTTGTTGGGATCGGATGTTTTGTTACTTATCTGACTTTTGTTTTTATACAGTTTGGGAAATCCTTGGATGTGTAGATAGTGAAAATTTATTAAAAAAATAATTAAAATGATTAAGAAGTGTTAATCAAATTAATTAAATCAACCTAATACTAAAGAAATGTCATGTGGTTGTGGTTTTCTTTACCTGAATCAAATTTAACGTAAACTCGGTCGAAAAAGGGTTTCCGAGAAAATAGCACCGAATTAAATGCTCATTAAATTTAGTACTGGAGTACTTTAAAAATTCTAATTTTATTGGGATAAAAATCGCCCAGTCTAAAAAATGAAGTTCCGGAAGTCGTTAGGTTCAAAATAAAGACCTTAAAGAATCCGGTTTAAAATAAAGACACAAGAAGAAGTTCGGGTCAATATAAAAAAATGCATTTGACCTAAAAAGAATCAGAATCTTCATTTTATACAACATACGCCGCCTCATCTTGTTTCTTGAGGCAAAGAAATTCCTAAATATCCCGACTCGCTCAAATCTTGCCTCAAAATCTAACCAAGCAAGATCATGATCCACCGGAAGCTTAAATCAACCACCGAAGTATTCGAAACCCGTAGGCTCATATAAACCCCCTTATATTTCTAAATTTCATCACATTCTCACATAAAAAAAAAATATAGAAAATACAGAGAATCCATCTCTCGAAATTTCTAAGTTAAATCTTTTTAAATTACACAAGAAATGTTACTAAGTAATCTTAAACACCTCCAAATTAAAATAGCGGCCGAAATCAAGAATTATTGCACAAACACAATAATCAAGTCCGGTTAAAATCATTTAATCTCGACCCGCATTTCGCTAACGCTAATATTCTTAATGCCTAAATAGCCCATGAGTATTTAAAAATCTTGAATGAACACCTAAAAAAACTCGTGTTTGATCCATCAATTTCCGATATAGAATACTGCAAATTCCCTATAGTCAGATTCCAAAAAACACGCTATTAAGGCCCCTTCCGATTGATCGCATTATCAAGAAGGTCGAACGACCACCTTCATATCGATCGTCACTACAAATGTAATGTTCTACAACCATCAGAAAGCATGCCTAGAAGCAACACAAGTGATTAAATCAAGTCCCACCATCATCACTATAGCAACAAACTACTAAGGCCGCCGTAGTATAAGCTAGAAGCGACTTCGCTTCGCAGCTCAAATCAAATCTCATTGAGGTCAAATCTGACTAAGTCCCACCACAGACAAGTAGCCTCCAAAGCTACAAAGTCCCATCCAAGGTAGTAGCTTACATAGCTGCAGTCCCACTCGGGTCACATCCCCTAAATCCCACCCTCACAAAAGGCGAAGTCCTTACCCCGGTCATATCCCCAAGTCTCAATTACACACTACAAACGCTTGGAATAAGTCCATCAAGTCTAAAATAGACCGGAGATCAAGTCCATACAACCAACACGGAATATGCTGCTATGCCCCGGCTCGTACCACATATCCAAGTCCGGGATCAAGTCTTAGTCCATCAAGACCCCAGACACACATCCCTCGCCTCGTGAATAGAGCACGATCCTAAATCCAAATCCAAGTCAAATCAGCCTGTAAGTCGAGCCTCATACCAAGCCTGTGAAGACCCAAATATGTCAAGCAAGCTAGACATCTCACGCCAAATCGTCGCTGCGCCAGTGACTCATTGGCTGGGATACGATCCTCTTCAGGTTTGATAAAACCCGCACACTCCGAGGAATTTTCCCCCTAAAATGGGTTTTATTTTGTACTCCTATTTTAAAATAATAAAAATTTCTTTGCATTAAGCACGATGCTTCCTCCCCACAATCCCAAGCCATTAATTTATAGTTTCTTTTCTATTTTCTGCCTATGTAAACATCTAAAATTCTATTAAATAATACTTTCCGTTCCTTTTTATTTGTCTTTCTAGGTCAATTTTTTATATCAAATAACTTGTCTTTCTAGCATAGAAAATGTAATTCTACATTTTCAATGTACTTTTTATCTACGTTTTCTTATTAAATTATCAACCAACCAATAATATAGTTTCAATTAATTATTATTCTATATTTCAATGCTCTTTTTGACTACTTATTTATTTCCTTAATCTATTTGTAAATGGCTGTGCAAGATGTAACTGTTTAACGTAGAAGTAAATGTAATTAAATTGGATTAAGACGAAATTGATCAAATTAATTAATAATCGAGCCACTCAAAAAAAATGCCACGCGTCGATTGCTGTCTCCTCGATTTAACCCCAATTTCTTAAATCTAACCCCTTGATCGAATAAGGGTTGCCGAATTAAGCCTTTGGCAAGAATCGATGTAAAAAATAAAGGTTTTATTAATTAATCCCAATTTTAAACTCGAATAGGGTTCCTCAGAAAAATAGCCCTAAAATTAAATGTCACTGAAACCAGCCTCCCCTCAAAAATCCCCCGCTTTTATCGCATCACTCTCGCCACAAATGGAAGCTCTCGAAACCACGTTGGTTTAAAAATGAAAGACCGTGAAGTTTGGGGGTTAAAATTAAAAAGCCTTAAAAGTCCAGCGGACGCCCAAAATAGGCACCTATTTAGGGGTTTCATGGTGACCGTGTTTTGCTTTTGATCAACGGTTCAAATCTTGGCCTCAAAAATCAACCGTTAAGATCACATCCACCGAAAAACGCATCACCTCAATCCGAAGAAGCATTCACATTCAGGGCTTTATAAACCCCTTTATTTTGAAAATAATACAGCCAGTAAAACATTCTAAAATATTTGAGAAAATATAGAGAAAAACCTTCCAGATTTCTCTAACTTAAATTTTTAGACCACTAGCAAACACGTGTGGTCGAAAACATCTCCGCAGCCATAATAAACAAATAACGACACACACAAACACAAGAATTCTTCAAGTTTGAAGCAAAAATCCGATGAGAATCTGGCGAAGATTTTTCTTTGGGAAGAACACTTTGGGGATTATTCAGATTAAAGCCTGTGAGTCTCCCCGATTATTCAAAATATTGAAATCTAATTCTGAGAGTATTTCGTGATAATCATCAAGTTTCGATATAGGAATAAACGCCGAGTCTCATGCATGGATACCAGTGTGAAACACGCCGCTAATGCCCCCTCGCCTAGTTGATTGGTATCATCAACAAGGTTGGAATGTTCCACCTTCATATTGAGCACTACCGCCCCATGGCTCACGCCGCCAAGGCCGTTTGTAGTATAAACAAGAAGAACTGCTTAAGGTGTCATATCCCAAAGTCTCACTAGAGACACTAGCCTATGAAGCTACATAGTCCTGTCAAGTCCCACTGCAGAAGGTGAAGTCCTACCACAACGCCAAATCCCATACTACAAATGGTCATAGAAGTCCATAAAGCCCCAAAATAGACCTAGAGACTCAAGTCCAAGACCCAAGATCAAGTCCAATATAAATCTTCAATAACGGAATATGTTGCTGCCCCCCGAGTCGACTATATGTAAGTCTGCATTCAAGTCTCAAATTCCATCAAGACCGCAGGGTCATTGGCTATCCAATTCGAATAGCACCTATCCAACTCCAAGTTGAAGGTCAAATTGCTTTCAAGCTCATAACAAAGTTCTCACATATCAAGCCTCATGTCAAGCAAGAAAAAGTAAGATATTTTTGTGTTGAAATCGTCAATGAATGCTAGGACTCATAGTTTGAATAAATGGATCCTCTTGATTTGATAAAATATGTACACTCATGAATTTTTTCCTATATTGGGTTTTATTTTGTACCATTTTTTATAAATAATAAAAATTCTTCTTTGCATTGCAGTCGCTATTACGGATTGAAAATTTAATAGTTTCCAAAAATATCATTGAAATCCATGTGGTTCTACCCCAACGAGCAAGGGTTACAAAGAACTGTAAGTTGAACACTTGAAATGTTTTTAAACAAATATAATGCCAAAAAAATGACGAATGATTCAAATCCAATTTTACTAGGATTACAATTGGTTTTCACATGTTGAACTACTATAAGTTGAAGTTTGTAATACGAAGAAAGATTTTATTATTGGACTCTAAACGGTTTACAATGAAACCCCTTTAGAGAAATCTTTCAGTACAAAGAAGATTTATCAAATCGATTGAGGCTCGACTATCAATCTATTGGACTCTAAAGGGATTGCCGATCGCTGAGATGTTTTGATTCGATTTGATGTGCTTCTTGACTTAATCGAGTCTTGAATTTGGACTCACCTAGGGATTCGGGCGGTTGGATGAAAGTCAGATAGTAGGCCTACATCCCAACCGATGTAGTCTCGAGTTCGAGACTTGGTCTGACTTGGATATGTCCCTAGTCGGGTGTACTAAAGCAGCCTTTGATTCCATGTGGCTATATGACTTGATCTTGGTCTTTGGACTCGCTCTGGACTCAGCTGGATGCCAAAATGCTGCTCAAATTGGGGGCCAGCTGACCTCGCAGTCGGATCGAGCCTCAGTGTTTAGCACAGACCTTGATTTTCAGTGCTACTCTATGTGGTTATGCTTACCTTCGGCTAACGGGTGCTTAGCAAATTACCCCCGTGTTTCTTTGACGGGCGCATGTGGACTACGCAACTCAGATTCTGCGAGATTTACCAATTTTTTGTGCCTCTTTTCTCCGTTCTTCAATTTAGGGGCTCTCTATTTTGGCTTTTTAGCCGAAGATTTCTTTTGTTGGTGGCGTTCTTGGTGGTTTTCAATTCAAAAATAAACTTCAAAGGTTTTCTTCTTGGAGAAATACCTACCGAACGTTTTATGCTAAATTCTCTCATAAGATTTTTGTTGTATGAGGTTGTTTTTCAAACATGTAGGTATTTATGTATTTTGGGCTTTTCCGATTGGTTGATTTAAATAATATTATTTTAAACTAAAAATTAAAGTTAGGAATCTAGTATGAATTTGGAATCTAGCCATAAACACCAATTCACATACATCCCGATTCTCAAATGTAAATTAATCTAAACATAAAATGACAAATGTATGAATACAAGAATTCTTACATTTTAACGTGAAGCGGATCAATCCACTCCCCACGTAGTGCCTCTTGAAAGCCCCTCACATCCTCTCTCCAATATTTGTTCAACACCGAAGAGATGTCCTCTAGATTGCACATCACCAAAGCAGGGAATCGAACCGAGAGCTTCGAATCCTTGCTAGAGTTTAGCGATTTAATGCGAATCGAAGATGAAATCCTCCTACCTCCTCTGTAGAGAGGAAGCTTTCGGCCCTTTGAGGGTGGAGGGTTTTGATTCTGCGTCATGGAAACCTAATCCCCTTTAAATACCAAGTCCCAAATTCCACCGTTAAGCAACTCAAGTTAAGAAATCGCTTAACTCGCTAACTCTAATTGTATATGAAACTCTAATTTAAACAATGAGTTACTAGTGAGTGTTCTATTTTAATTAACTTAACAAGTCAATTAAATATTTAATGAGTCAAATACCTTAACAGCTTATCAAGTTATTCATCGATTCAATCAAGTAATTGATTAAATCTGTAAAGTTTAACCAATTGATGTTCATCAACATATATATATTTGACAATATATAAATATTGAGAAATACATTTCTCAATATACAAGTCTCAAGTTTAATTTCATTCATGAAATATTATTCTCGAATATCATTGTAATGCATGCCATCTTTCAGCTCAGATAATAGTTAACAATTATTATTATAACTAATAATGAGTAAGATCAGCACCGCTCATAAACCCCCTTAAATTATCATGAACTCCATACTAGTAATATGTGTCATTACTAAGCGGTGAACACCAAGCTCCAAAGAATTATTTTAACCAATCCTAAATGAAATTTACAACGTCCGCACTGGCACAATAAAAGGGAATCAATTCTCATTGATTTCCAACAAAAAACGAATTTTAATTTCTGGATAGACTCAGTTTATAATCATACCTAGTTCATGGGCCTCCATTTGAGGCTGTTTTTCTATAAAAACCCTATTTTTATTTCGATTTTCTTCTCCAATTTATTATTTTAATCTTGTAAATTTGGGGAACTCTATTTTAATGCCACATCATCATACGAGGTATAATATTATTTTTAATTTAATAACAAACCCTAATTTTACCATAGTAATTAATTTCGTGTGGCTAAAATGTTTTAAAACTTTAATTTACATCGCAATGAGCTTCCACTGAGGATCGGTCGAGCCCTCAATCACCACGTGTCATACCGAGATTGAAACTCTTAATTAATTCTTAATTAATCAATCCTTTTAAATTAGATTTCATAATTCTAATTCACAAATTTTTGGGATTGCTCACAAATGGCCCCTCGGTTCGGGTATCAGAGGAAGTCAATTTAACTTTTCCCAGTCAACTATGTAGTAGTCCATCTTTGGAGCAATTCCCGACCTCGAGTGACACCTTGGTAGTATTTGACTCTGTGCCCCATTCGGTAGCTCAATGAGTTTTAAGGTTACTAAACTGGGCTTCCAAGTTTTACCCGGGCATCAAGTCAAACGAAGTCGATAGTTTGCCTTTAGTCTTGAGCAGACTCTACAAAGGGTGGGATGGCTTGTATTCTCACCAAGGAGCCTATGCGCATAGCTCCTAAGCACTGTGGAGCCAGAGGATTTTTATTTGACATCGCTTTAGCTCGGATAGTCCCCGTATCCGAGGGCTTAAATGCCTTGTTCTCTCGTGATTCGGCCCGAGTCGCGATCTAGGAGCCTTAGCAAATGAATCCTTTGTTTGAGATTAAAATCTCTCGGCTTGGCAACAGTAATCCTGAGTGGTCAAGCTGTTGACGTAGACTTTGTACAATTGAATTACCCAGATAGGATACTTCGCTCAAGAGCTTTAGCAGCTTGTTCTTGAGATGATCATTATGTATTAAACCCAACAAGGGGAGTCTCTTTACTAGGATATATAGAGATCGTTGGATACCTTAGATATATCTTGAGTATCAAGAAGTCAGAATCCGAATGATTTTGTCCGCTCATCCGGCTCAGTCAACCTCAGCAAGATTTCCTCTTGCACGCATGGAGTGTCGGGATTTTCCATATTTATTCTGGTGTATGGTCAGTAGACTCTACACTTGTTAGAGGGTCTAGATGTTTTACTATCCTTCTTTTAGTGTGTGGTTCGTAGACTTTACATTTATTAGGGGTGTAAGGATTTTACTTGCCCCCTCTGGTGTGTTGTCCATAGACTTTACACTTATTAGAGGGTGTAGAGATTTTATTTTCCCCCTCTAGTGTGTGTGTGTGTGTGGTAAATGACTTTACACTTGTTAGTAGGCCCATGTTTCCGAGGTGTTATGACTGTAAATCCTAAGTCAAGGTTTTGTCCCTAAAGGATCAAGTCAGATGTAGTTCGAAGGGATGGATGTTTTATACTCTCGTCTAGGAGTGTAATAGGTGTTTTATGCTCTCACCAAGAAGCCTATGGACAGTTTAGCCTCATGTCAAGGAGAGTATAGATAGTTTATGCTCATGTCAAGGAGTAGTAGAGAAAGTCTATTCTCGTATCAAGGAGAATGGAGACAGTTTATTCTCATATCAAGGAGCATAGAGACAGTTTATTCTCATGTCAAGGAGATAGTAGACAGTTTAGGCTCATATCAAGGAGTAGTCGACAGTTTATTTCCTCCTATCTAGAGCCGGCATACCTTTGACGACTTCAATGTGGTAAAAGCAGTTCTACCCGGTATTAATGGGTTAAGTCTCATTTGACGTTGCCCTGGCCTTTGGTTGGAGATGTTGTGGCACAGCGAGTCCATACTTTCCATGCAAATGATGAATCGCCTTCTTCAAATATAAGCCATGCACCCGTCTGACAAGGCCAGAAGTAGCTCATAGACTAAGCCTGTCTCCAGTCACTTGGGGAACTTCTAGCTTGTTGCCCCTAATCTCTTTGAAGATCATCTTTTTCTCTTGGTTGTTTGCCCCCCACCTCTTGAAATTTTACTTGTGGTTTGTTGTTCCGCTTGGTCGGTGGTTGATCTTCACGCCTCCATCTCTTTGGATCTCGATTTGGTCAGGTACCCAGCCTCAGCGCCCGTACAAGTGCACATGCCGCAATAGGAATTTAACAATCTCCATACATATATCATGCAGCTTTTGAGCCCATGTGAGTTATTTTATAGTCTCATGTAAGCTGTTACCACGTGATTTACAGCCTACATTATCTTCTTTTCAAGTGTCTCCCTTGACGTGCTAAGCTCATCACCTTCTCCTTGAATGTGAAGCATTTTTCAATGGGACACCTCAAGCAAATGCACTGCCAATCGGTGATATTTGCAAAAACGCTTGCCTCGCCGCTTCTGGCCGGCCTCCTCATGTCGCTTGGACTCGGGCAACTCTATCGCTTTTCCCTTAGCGTTCTCCTTAAGGATCGTTGACGCTCCAGTCAAATGGATATTCTTTGGCTTGTATCTCTTTCAGCGTTGGATGAATGCTGCTTCCAAATTTAGTATCTCCTTGTGTTCTTTTGGTTTTGAAGGAAGACTTTGTTGACTTGGAAGTTGTGGCATGCACATCTTCTTTGTATGGCTCTTCGAACTCTTCATCTTCAAATTTGGCTTTGTAGAGTGTGGATGTTGATGTACCTGCACTTTCCTTTGTTGACAATGGCTGTTCAAATTCCAGGAGTTTATTGTTCGGGCTGATCCGTGAAGCGGCTACCCCTCGCATATGTATTGCAGTCCCAAGCATGCCTTGAATGCACATGCCTATAAATGATGTTTTGACAGCCTTTTATTATTTCCAAGCCTCGCACACTTCCATCTATTTATGAAAATATTACAAGCCTCTGCCTTTGCATCTGGCATTAGTTAGCCTCTATCGTTTAGAAATTCATATTCCGCCTGTGCCCAACTACCGATGGTAGCTTGGGCTCCACTCGCTGAACTACTCGAACGCATTTCTTTGAGTTGATCGAATCTTAACTTTAACCATGCTTTATCCCCATCTCTGCCCCTGCCTGGGTAATATTATTGCATGTCTCAACAAAGTGAGCGATATGCTTCTTGAGGTTCCCAATTCTATCGAATTATTGGAATTTGGGAGGCTGATAGCCATGAGGCATCTTCAAATTTATATGTGGGAGGCGAGGGCCAACATACAGTGAGTATTTAGTGGTACGCTCATCCCTCAAGCTATCTTTGATCGCTCTGGTCATGAACCTCCTCACCGAAAGCAAATGGGTATGGTCCCATCAGCTGGCATTAGCCCCCACCATCTTTGTTGGTTGTCAATGAAACATGATCGAGGCTTCGACAATTTACGGGAGGCAAGAGGCATTTCTAGTGCATCCTTGAGGCCAGCCCTCCTCAAGAGGTAGGGTCCTAGGGTTAACCCCACACCGGTGACGCCGCCATGGTCTTGCATCTTCCTCACCATGTTGATAGTGCCTCACTCGGGAGCCTGACCGCTGCCCATGTCTTCGATCACCTTTACTAAGGAAGCTACTTGCACCTCCAAGGTTATAATACCTGTCATCATGACCTACACATAGGAGCTGGAAGAGTTAGCGTGAGACCCATCTTCAACTTCTCTCCCTTTCAAGAATGAGCTGGATACCGAACCACAACTTGATGCTGCATCCTCCGACTGTTTTGACTTTGAGCTACCAAAATTTTCCTTATTTATTTGGCGTGGTTGGTAGTACACACCTGGTTGGTCTGTGTATCTGACAAACCGTTTTGTTATGACTCCTGCACCTTCCAGTATTCATTGGAACATGGAGAAGAGTCAAGATAGACCACTTGGAAGTATGTTTGAGTCAGTACCAGGAGTGCGAAGAATTGTAACGCGAACAAAGATTTTATTATTTACAAGTATGCACACCAATACAATGAAACCCCTTTGGGGAAACCTTTCTAGGTACAAAGAAGATTTATTAAATTGACTGAGGCTCGACTATCAATCTATTGGCCTCTAAACCCGATTGTCAATCGTCGTACAAAAAGTTTCGATTCGACTTGATGTAGTCTTAGACTTGTACTCAGACTTGAGTCTTGAATTTGGACTTGGACTTAGGATTTGGGGCGCCCTGGAGGCCTGATAGAGTCCGGGCCTATGATCCAACCGACGTAGTCTCGAGTCTTGAGACTTGGTCTTGACTCGATATGGTCCTAGTCGGGTGCCTCAGCAGCCTTTGATTCCATGTGGTTATATGGACTCCCCGATCTTGGTCTTTGACTCGGGCTGCTGGACCGAGGCTCGGAGGGTGGGTATGTGGCTCCAGCTGGGCCAGTGCACATCCTCGGGAAGTTCGACCGAGCCTGCTCTATACCGCATGACCCCTGAGCCAGTGCTATTCTATGTGGTTATGCTTACCTTCGTCAACGGGGTGCTTAGCAGCTTACTCTCGTGTTGCACGGGCATTTTCACTCTTATGCAACTTGTATCTTATGTGAGATTTAATATTGGCTGTGACCTTTATGGCTTAATTCCGATAGTGATTTGATGTTTGAGATCCGACTGATCGTATTTCCTACCCATTTTGATGTTAACTATTGGTGTTTGTATAGTGTAATTCAACCTAGTTCCCGATTTTAGGCACCTATTTTGATGTCGGGAGCTTGAAGATTTTTATGTTCTTTCTCCTGCTCAGTCTCTAGGTGCTTATTTTGGCTTTCTAGGTGAAGATTTCTCGTGTTTGTCGTGGTTTCGTATGCTTACCCGAAGAGTAAAACTTTCGAGAAATAACTACATAGCTTTTTATGCTAAATTCTCTCAGGAGATTTTTGTTGTATTTTTGTTGTTGTGGAGGTGTGTGTTTTTCAAACATACGGGATATTTGTGTGCTTCTGACTTCGATTTTGGCTGATTTAAATAATATATTAAAATAATATTATTTTAAACCAAAATGTTGGCCGACAGCCGCTAGGTTCATTTACAAGGTAATCATACCAAGTTCATTCACCTCTTCTTTAATCGGGACAACATTTTGAATCCATTTCTCTAGAAAATCTTATTTTTTATCGGTTTTTTCCTCCAATTTATCATTTTAATCCGGTAAATTTAGGAAAATCTATTTTAATGCCATATCATTATACGAGGTACAAAATTAGGTTTAATTTAGTAACAAATCCTAAATTTACCTTAGTAATTAATTTCCGGTTCAAAAAATGTCGGGAACCCTTAATTTACAAGTGCACAATTTTATTTGAAGGCTTGATCGAGTCCTAATCGCCACATGTCATGTTCCGATTGGCCTTTAATTAATTTAATTAATCGACCCTCTTAAATTAGGATTTCATAATTTAATTTTGATTGTCAACAGAGTTTAGTGATTGACAAGAGTAATTGCGGCTATCAGAGCATGACAATTTCCAACTAATAATATAATTATACATTAAGTAGTTGCTTAATTCACTACCAAGTAATTTCCATGGTATATTGGGGAGGTGGGGTTGTGTGTAGAGGGAATAATTTTGGACATAGTAGATTAGTTGTACATAGTGACATAGTGTTCCGTATATATATAAATGGTGCTTTATGTGATGAATATACAAACCTTACGAGTTTCGACCACTATGATTTTTTATTATCATCCAATAATCACTGAGGCTGGTGTATGGATAATAAACAAGTTCTACAACATGACACACGTTAGTCATAATTTGATCAACTCAATGACGCACGCTAACTATAACATTGAATATAAATTATATTGAATATGTTCCACGAGAATAAGCACTTCAATTAGATTAATTACTTTTAACTTTTATAATTAAAGTGACATTAATATTTAATTTAACATTTAATACATACAACAATTTAAGTACATAGATCTCCTATTCCATTTCATGTATCTACAATGCAATGAAAGATCTTATTATTTATAAAATTAATAAAACCCTCTAGGGGAAATTCTTCGATGTACAAATATTTATCAAGATTAAAGGGGTACGACTATCAATCTGGGCTTATTCTTACGTATTATGCTCTATCGCCGATATGGCTTGCTTTGATATGGAATCGAACTGAATTTGAGGTTGAGTCTTGGCTTGGATAATGCTAAATTGACAAGTTCTCGCTGACATGGTCTTCGTATCGATAAAGCGCCCGACTCGATATGGTCTCGAGCATTAGCCTTAGTAAACTTAAATCCCTTCTCAAAAATAGATGATTCTCGATCTTGCCTTTTGACTCGTGGCCTTTATTAAGAGGGGGCTTCAGTCATGGACTTGAGCCTTCCCTCGATACGCAAGGCAGCCAACTAGACTTTAGAGTGGTCCGAGTCAGGTACCTTAGCAACCTTGATCCCGTGTGGTTGGAATAGTTCAGTAGTCTTGGCAAAGATAGTACGAACCTGGTGTAATAATCTCTTAGCTTATGAGTCAAGTACCCATCAATATCAAGGGTCGCAGGGAAGCCACCTTGTACTTGAGGCCGACTACATGCAAAGACTCTTTAGCAGCCTTGTGATTTTAGCCATAAAGGGCCTCAGCCTAACGTATTTTTATAGTTGATTTGAATGTTTGAGCATAGAACTCACGTATTTATCAACTTTTGGATGTTCATGAAATTACTACATTTGTGTAGTAAGCCCTGATCTTGATTCATGTGTCTATTTGTGGGTATCATTTCAAAGATTTAAATGTTTCTGGCTTTTGGTGGTGTGGTTTTACAATACTGCATTTCTACTCTTAATTAGCAAGCAATTTTGTATGGTAGAGCTTTTTACTACTAGTGGACTTTGGTTTTCGGATATGTTTCCGCGCCTCAAGCATCACAATTTCGAAAAGCGAGGGGGAGTATGGGGGGTGAAGGTAAATTATATGTATAACTTGAACAAAAACATATAACTTCTCAAGCATCATAATCAATTTAAATTATATAAATCAGATCTAAATCAATCGAACACTTCATGCTGATTTGACATCAAAAGCCTATCAACAAATCTTCACCTAAGACATTTGATTCCAAACTTCGAGCACTCCAATTGTAGCGTCGAAGCAAACCACAACTCAGAGGGGATTCAATTCTCGTTTGCCGCACGCAGCCATAGATTGGATGAAGAAGAACAAATCAAGCCATGAATTTCATGACATGAAATTTGGCCATCCCTCTCTTACAAGGAGGGGGGTAGCTTTTTCATTCTCCAAGATTAGATTTTTGAGTTTTGGCCTTATGATAGCGTCATTTCACAAAACCCAGCATATATAAGCTCACACACTTAAAGCCCAAAGCCCATCAACTTAATGAGCTCTGCTGTACCTTTGAGCTTTGCCTTATGATATATGTCATTTCTCACAACTCATATATATAAACTCAATAAACTTTAATGAGCTGGTTAGATTTTGAGTTTTATTTTATGATATATGTCATTTCTCACAAACCTGAAGTATATATAAGTTCATACACTTAAAACCCTGAAACTCAATAACTTAATGAGCTGGCTCAATTTAATTGAGCTTAACAAGTCAAACAAAATCGAGCATGTCCAATTTGTGAAACTAACACAAAATAAAACCTAATTTGAAAGGGCAAATGCATTTTAATTTAATACGTGAAATATAATTAAAATATCACTATATATGTGTGACCTTCTAGGCTCGGATAATAAACATATATAAAAGTCGCACTAACGAGTGAACAAGTGTGCATCGTTCTTCTTGAATCAAAGTAATAGCGGAAATCAAACCTTAGAATGCCTCTAAGAAAAAGTCTACAGCTAAACAAGCCCCTCCTTAAAGTTTTACGTGAACTCCCCAAAAAGATTAAACTAAGAAGGTAGAGGAAAGAAAAAAATTGATTTTTCTTCCATTTTTTGGTTGAACAAATTGGGGAGAGGCTTTTTAGCTTCAAAAGGATTGATAAAAAATGAGCATGCACAAAGCATCCACCTAGAGGCCTATATGTAGGAGTTCATAACTCGAAAATATAAGATCTAAACTTATGTGTCAAAACAAAAATTTCTCCTCCCTTATTTTTCTCCCCATAGACGGCTAGGGTTCCAAAATCCCTATGCAGCAATTATTTCCTTCTAGTTATACTTTAACCCAAGATGTTGTAATTGTTTTACAAGTTGATATCATTGTAAGTATGCGACCTCTTAGACTCGATGGACAAAATCCATATATTAATTTATTTTAACCGAACATCATATTAATATGTTGATTATCAGAGGACCCTAGTAAGCCATCATAACCCCTAATGTCACATCGAGCATCCTAATATGAACATTGTCATACAATCGAACAAATATATGAACTTAAACTTAAATGAGTAAATCGGTTGTACAATCCAATTGTTCAACAATGAAGATTTCAACTCATGGATGTTTGCTTTAGTCTATAGATAGACCTCTGTAGCTTGCATATCTTCTTAGGTCCTTTTGAACATGTAAACCCAGGAGGTTGTGTCATATACATATCCTCTTTACATCCATCTATCATATTTCATAATAGTAGTATGCAACAATGGCTAAGAGAATACGAATGGATTTAAAATTTACAACTATTAAGAAGGTTTCATCATAATCAATTCCTTAAATGTGTTTGAAACTTGTAGCTATTAATCTAGACTTACAAACATGAACATTTCCATCATAATCTAGTTTGCATTTTAGCACCCTTTGTGCATAATTGAAAACTCCCAAGCTTGATGCGAGGTGTATCGAGGCACAGGGATTGCCACTTTGAGCATTTGAGTCAACATAATCCGGAGTGTACCACTTATGAGACCCTCGTTTTTCACCTCCTTAATAGTATAGTTAAGGTGTAGGTACCTTGAAGTGACCGCCGCCTAAAATCATTTAGGGTGTAGACCTATTCGCTCCGCCCCTCTCGTGAGGAGCCTCTTGGAACTCTTGTCCCTCGTTAGTAGAAGGAGTTTGCCCCAGAGAGGGAGCTTAAGCTGGATAAACCTTTTGTTGAGAGCCGCTTGGTGAATAGCTTTCCATTTCTTGGGAATAAGAAAAATGACTTGCCGTTGGGGTTTGTAATCATAAATTGACAAAGGTCCTCTCTTTCGCTCCATAAACACGGGCGTAATCCTAATGTGAGGATTTCAGTATCTCCAACTCTGAACATAATTTATCACCATTAGAATCGCGGGAATAATTACTTAATTGTCTATCAGAGTATAGGAAAGAGGTAGACCATCCAAAGATAACTACCCCGTAGAAACAACCGTTTTGGCTGAGGCATTTTCATTCATCACGTTTTTGACAATGTCGGTTCCTTGGACTTCACCTGTGTTCTTGGAAACCTTGTTCTTGCTTTGTGTATATGATGATTCGTCGCGAAGAGAAAAGGGAAACTATCGAGCAGAGAATTACGCAAAGAAAAGAAATTAAAGAGGAAGAGATAAAGAGAAGAAAAAATGAGAACGTTTACCTTTTACAAGGGGATATGATTGCTCTTTGGGATTCGGTGACCACTATGATGGGATAGTTTGTTTAATAAGTCCATTTAATAGTATATAATTGTCTACCATTTTAAGAAAATGACGACAGGAATATTAAAGTGTTAAATGAGGTAATTGATATAAATAAACTATTCCCTTAACAAAGACCAAAAGAATGTCCATTAAAAACCCATTTAATATCATGGCTGAACCTAATCTAGAAGACAAAAATAGGTGGATTTGGGGGATTGCTACATATGTCGTAATTCCAAGAACCCTAACCTTTGGAATTCCTCTAAAAAGACCATTCTATTTCCACTATTTGAAGGTACTGTTCAACTTAATTTCCATAAGATTTACCCTAAGATAAATATCGACTTTATCGTCGGGTAGTGCGAGAGACTTGATTAAGTGGTCTAGTACCGAAACTTTTCGCCTCATCGACAAAGAAGCATGGCCCCACCTACTCATTCCAAACCTAGAGTTAGCATAAGAGCAAGAAGCACCCTCGAACCGTTGGATAGTCGTGGACAACCGATGGAGCAAGCACCTCGGGCGAAGAAAGCTTCTCGACCTCTTGCGTAGCAAGGTGTTCCGGCTTCGGACTGAATCAGAGAGGCCCTCATTCTCAAAATATTTGGAAGAGACCAATCCGGTGAATCTTTGATGTAGAAACACGGAGGCGATGACCTTGGACCCCCAAGGAGGCCCTCGTCAAAATCCCTCAAATGTGATAACTAGAATAAAGTACTACGTAAAATACATTCTAAGAAAGTTTTGTAGATTCGATTCAATAAATAATATATGTTGGATTTATGAATTATATACATTTTAACGACAAGGTAATTTTGTCAAACAACTTTCATTAAACTCACCCACCAATTCTAATTAAAATAATTATACCTCATTTCTAACCTACCCATCCTATTAAATATGTTTTATTTTAGTGCCAAAAATTAAATTTCAAAAGAATTCCATCATCTTAACCCACCCACTGTGCCCCACTCCACCCCCATTTACTCTGCACTTTGCTGTCATGGCTGGATTATGTTATTGACCAAATTAAGTTTAATTTGATTATGTTAATAGTTCCCTTGACCAAATTAAGTTTCATTTGGCTTTGTTCTTAGTGCCATGTAGAAAGCAATGCTCATACTCTAACATATGGGAGTATGAAGAATTTTATTACTCCGTATGTTAATTCGGGAAAGAAAATTCTAAATTTTTATTATTGTAGAATAAAATGGAAAAAGGCTTTTGTTTGACCTGAAGTGAACCGTAAGTGTCCGGGTGTTAATATCTTAGTGATTCTTTATTTAGGCCACTCAGTGTGGAGCGTAATGGCTCTTTGGAATAGTTAGTCTTGAATTGTTGTTTCTCTTTAGGGTGAGGGTTGGTGTACATGGTGGGCAAGATGGCAGGTGGGGAGAGGGAGTTACGGTGTTGGTTTGGTGGGGGATAAGGGAGTAGAGTTGAAGATGGTGTTTTATTTTTTATTTATTCAATTAAAATTAATTATTAAAAATTGATCAAATTAAGTATTTGTTATTTAAAAATAGCAGCATGCGTGTAATATATATAATTTTTTTGTTTTGTGTAAGTTTCTTGTTAAAAGTGAAGTTTGGGTGGCAAGTATTATTTTAGTTCGGATGTCAATCGTCTTGAGTCTTTATTTGAAATATTCTATGTAGTTTAGGTGCCTACATGAAATTTAGGCTTACTTTTTAATCGAAAGATTCATTAAAAAGGAAGTTGGAGGAAACTTTCGTCATGACGATTGTATGATCATTTTTTAGCATGTGGTATAGTGTAATTTATTACATTATACTACCTGAAGGAAAATTATATGTATAACTTGAACAAAAATCAAATAAACATATAAACAGGATCACTTTAAATTATATATTTCAAATTTAAATATAGCCGGAATCTTACGGTGATCTTGTGAGCTATCAGCAATCTTCTGCCGAAGTCTAGAAACTGACAAGTCAAAATCTCCAAGCACTCCGGTATTCTAATGAGTCACACCGGAGGTTGAATCCCACGTCTTTCAGGAGTTTTGCTGGGAACTATAAATGAATTGGATGCGGAAATCAAAGAAATAAACTAGTTGTTGCTTGATAAGAATTAAAGCCATCATGGAGGGAGAGGAGGCCGAAAATTGTGCTAGGGTTTTTATGTGAAAATTTCATATGTTATTTTCTCATGAAAGCCCTATATATAACTATATATTTAAACCTAATCACTATTCCGTTACCTTAATGAGCCAGCTCATTAACTAAACCTACTCGTTTAATTAATCTTAACAAGTCAATTAAATTAAGCTCATTCAATATCAAGTTTCACGTTAAATTTGATGTTCCAATTAGAAAACTGTTTGATTACAATCGAGCTTCCTGATTATGACGATTTTGTTTCATACATGAAATATAACCTGGCGATCACTACATGTGTATCGCATCCTCAAATAATATGACGCATGAGAATATAAATAAACCATTAATATTATTATAACGGTTGTAAAGCGAGATTTAACGATAACGTAGCCCACGATATTATCGTGAGGCTTCGACTAGTAATTACAATTACTATAATTGAACGATACGTTTGTTAGTACATTTTAACTAAACTAGTAATGAATTATTCACAATAATTGTCGCAGCAGACATAATTAATGAAACCAACCAACTATTGATTTCCCAGCCTTTATCTCCATTTCAATTTTACTTCGAGGTTCGTTTTCAACTAATGGTCAACCTACGTTTGACTATATTTTGGAATTTCTTATGTTTGACTTTATATCAAAATTATAATCTATACACAACATATTTTAATATCAACACTTTGTATATTGAAAAATTATATTTGTATAAATTAATAGTGAGTCAAAAGAAGGTTGATCATTTGTTGAAAACAAATCGCCAAGTTAAATTGAAATGGAAAGAGTATTCATAAAGCAAGGACGATATGGTCAGTTCAAATAGAGAAAAGTGTTATGAAGATGTGGAATTAACGAAAAATTGTTAGTTAGGTCATCGTTTACCATGGGCACGCAAAGACTAAATTGAGTTAGTACATAAGCCATAAATTTTGGATCTTGTTTAGATATGACTACGTGTATACCCAATCATGCAAATAGCTCTTTTATTTATTTCGTGTGTCTGATCCATGCAAATAGCTCTTTATTATTTATTCATTTCAAGACATAAAAGATCTTGAAAGTTCGAATCCTTCTGAAATATTCGACTAGAAAAGAAGTCGAGTTTGGTGGTAAACATGCGAGATAAAAAACTTGGTATAATGTCTTTTTGGCATGCGGTATATACACAGGCATGGGGTGATTACTTGGTTATTAGCAAGGTAGAGGATGGAAACACTGGATCATGTCAAAAAATGGAAGGATGAGGAGAGTCAAGAGCATTTGTTTTTCAAGTGTGATTTTGCAGCCTATGTATGGCCGAGACTCCTTGGGATGAGGGAGAAGTATCGACCAACTAGGGGTATTACGTGGGAAATGAAGTGGATGGAAAAGTTCAGAGCTAGTACTAAGATGGAGAATGATATGATGAAGTTGGTGTTTGGGGCTGCAATTTATGTCATCTAGAATGAAAGAAATTGCAGATTGCATGGGAAGAATTGTGGAAGTAAGATGGGAGTATTGAATTGTGTGGTGGATCTTGTTGTAGGGAGCATGAGGAGAGTAAAAGGAGTTAAAAAGACGAAGCAGGACCTGGAACTTATGGCAGTTTGGGGTCTTGTTCCTGTGTTTTCTTGAGTTTTGTTTGTGTAGTGGTATTGTGTTAGTTTTGGTATATAGGTTGTTTGGTTGTTTGGTTGTTATTACAGGTTGTAGTTGTAATAGAAGCTAGGTATGCCCGTGAGTACTTGTATTTCCTTTTCACTTTACCCAAAAACTAATAACAATAATAATTGGTTAGTATTATTAATACATTGTTACCGTTGATTAGGCCCAACCTCTCATACACATATAATAACACATAATCAGTAATAACCCTTAAGGGTTCCAAGTGTAATATTATAAAACAAATGGAGTGAATTTCCAATTGTTCAAACCATCCCATTATGTCCACTAAGGGGATTTAAAGGGGGGAATGGGGAATTCAATAACATGTGATTTTTTGTGTTTGGATTTAACTATTAGATTAATTATGTTAATTAATTTTATACTTTTCTTACACTATAGATACCTTAAATCTAATCCAATTCAAGGTGTGTTAGAATTTACAAAATAAGAAAAGAAAAAAAGAAGCAAACTCTCTCCTCTCCCATCCATATTTGACATGTTTCAACTGGTTCAAGTGTCTATATGAAATTATTTGACCTCAAGAAAGTAAAGAAGTTGGTGTTGAGTACACAACTGAATCATCTCAGCATGTAGAAACCTATTATGTAGAAGGTGTTCAACTTGATGTACGGGAAACCGTGAGTGAGCCAACTAAGACTCAAACTACCTAAGGGGATTCGATAGACCTCGTCAAGCACTCGATAGATAGTATTGGGAAGCCTTCTTAATTGATAATACCAAACTTTCTTTTTACGAAGAAGCTATGAAAGAACAAGATGATGATAAATGGCTTGAAGCCATGAAATTCGAGATTGAATCAATGTACCAAAGTGATATTTGGTTATTGATAGATTTACCGTAAGGTGCCAAACCTATTGAGTGTATATGGGTGTTTAAACACAAAATGAAAATTAAAGGTGTTGACTATAATAAAACTTTATCACTATTTATTAAGTTTAAATCTATTCAAATTATCTTAGCCATCATTTCCTTCTACAATTATTAAATATGACATACGGATGTAAAGACAGCATTCTTGAACGGGAATCTGGAAGTGGATGTGTACATGACCCAACATCTTGGATTTACATTGTTAGTGCATGAAGATTGACCAAATATTTCGCGATGTCATTCCAACTGTTAATAGCAGATGGTCTTAACAGCATGTAGAGGACCACATGATCGGTTAATTGATATGATTATCATGTTAATGATAAAGGAAGTTCTTCGTCAACAAGTAAGAATATTCACACGTCTTGTTCAAGAAGAAAAGAATCGTATCCATTGAAGGATTTACTAGATGGAAAGTTTTGTTTATGGTAATTATTACCATAAACGTTGATGTGCCTACAACTATAGAAAGACCTCATATGCATACCTAGTTGATACCCCCCACCACAACACATATATTGTTCTGCATTATTTTTGTGAGAAAAGCTTTGAGTGTTTTATTCTTGTATTTGTATGCTGAATGTATAGAGTTATTCTATAAAACTCCTTTAGAATAATACCATTGTTGCTAACATCCTGTTACAACAATCTTGCTTGTTATTGTTTACCAGCATATAAGTCACGTATTGGGAGAGTAGTGTGATGTGAAGAATGGGGAGCATTCGTATAAGTCCTTATTTGTAATTCTCATAATCTAGTGGAATCCTTCAATGGACAATTTCTCCCCAGACCTAGGTGCTACATTGGCACCGAACTGGGTTACCATCCTGTCGTGTTATTTACTTTATTGCACTTTTTTTATTTTGGTCACGTGGTAGTATGCGTACTAGTGTTGTTAACAGTTGTACTGACAACTGGTTAACTGAAGTGAACGATTACACTTTTTTAATTGCAGAGCGGGCACTCTAACGTATAAGGGTTAGATTAGTGTAATATTCTGAGCATGGAAAATTTTAAGGAAGGAGGGTCTATCTCTAGACCACCACTTCTCGATCGCTCTAACTACTCCTATTGGAAGGCAAAGATGACTGCATTTCTGCTGTCTATTGACACAAAGACATGGAAAGTTGTGAAACCTGAAGCGGATTGGACTAGAGAAGAGAATCAAGCTTCATTATCAAACCACAAAGACCTTAGAAACCTTATCAACACGTGTATTGTGGCAAAGATTTCTTGTGAAACCTTAGAAACGACTTATGCAGGAACTTAGAAGGTACAAATGTCGAGATTCCAACAGTTGATAACTGACTTTAAAACTCTGAGGATGGATGATGATGAATCCATAGCTTCATATAACAACATGATTAAGGACATTGCTAGTGAGTCCTTCTCATTGGGAGAAACTATGATTAATGAGAAGCTCGTAAGGAAGATTCTTAGGACTCTTCCTAAGAAATTTGCTCATAAGGTTCCAACAATTGAAGAAGCACATGACCTGACCACTATGACGGTAGATGAGTTGATGGACAATCTAACTACCTTTGAAATGTCTCTTGATGATAGGGTGTCTAGCAAACAAAACGGGATAGCCTTGAAAGCAGCCTAGGAAGATGTGGATGAGGAAGACCTTGTTGAAACCATGGACTTATTGGCAATGAACTTCAAAAAATCGCTCAAGAGGTTCAATAAGAAGTTGTATGAGGAACCAGCTATCCAAGTGCCAATGACAAATTAAACAATAGGTGGAACAAACTCATGGAGCAAGGTAACTTTAATGTGGATCAACAAGGCAAAATAAAAGCGGTTCAATATATAGAATGTGAAGGGTTTGGACATATTCAAGTGGAATGTCCTAACTATGTCTAGAAGCAATCAAAAAATTATTACACTACGCTAACTAATGATGAATCAGAAGCGGAGGATGATTAAGAAGAAAAAATTAGCAACTTTGTTACTTTTGCTACCCAGACAGAACCAATCGGCATGATGACAATAAAGATGAGGGTGAGATGACTGAAGAAGAGCTTCTTGAAGATTATAAGTTGTTATACACCAAATGGATTGAGTTAACCATGATCTACACGAAAGTTGAGACTGAAAAAGGCAAACTGAAGAAGGAAAATGAGAAGCTGACTCAAATGGTGTTGGATCGTGATGATGAGATAAAAAACTTGAATGCTCAATTGAAAGCTCTCAACAAAGGTCTGAAGATGATGAATTCAAGCACCAATATTCTTGATGAAATTCCAGTGATTAGAAAATATGCGGGTGATTGGTTATGAGAGAAGAAAATCCAATAATAAAAAAGGTAATGTGAAGTTAATTTGGTAAAAACCAACGATCGGCAAGCTGCAAAACAGCTTCGAAGCTACAGGAAGAGAACTAACCAAATATGTTATTGGCCACTCTTTGTGGAAAGCAGGCAATTGCTCCTTATTGCAAGTTGTATGGACCCAAGAAAAGAAAGTATCCTTCCCACAAGACTATGTGGATCAAGAAGGTGCATCTTGTCAGTCAAATTTTCTCACCTCTCCCGAAAGGCGCATTACAATCGGTTGGTACTTGATGGTGTTAGTCACATAATGAGAGAAAATGTATCTCACACAGATTCAAACACTCAAAGGAGATCATGTCACATTTAGAGATGGAGGCAGAGGAAAAATTATTCGATAAGTTTTATTGGATAAGTTTAATTGAGTGTAAATGGCTTACACCTCACATAGCGATGTACCAGTAGAAGGGTTATTTCTTAACCTCGTCGTGATCAATTATGTGAATGTGAAAGTTTTCTTTATCAAGGATGGATGCCTTGTCAATAGTGACCAAGCGTCATGAAAGGAATTAGGTCGGGATGACAACTTTATTACCGTGGACCTCTATAAATGCCTTGGTGAGCAGGAAGAGTGTAGATGCTGAGTTATGGCATAAGAAGTTAGGTCACACAAATTACAGGAACATTGTGTATATCTAAGAGGCTATAGAGGATTGCAGTTACGTAGATCAGGGCAATTTGTAGAGAATGCCATGTTGGGAAACATACCAAGAGTTATCACCAAAAGATGCAATAGTTATTCACCACTCGTGTCTTGGAGCGTCTTTGGACTTAATAGGTCAATCTTGGTTAAAAATCATGGGGGAAGAAGTATATCTACGTTTGTGTTGATGACTTCTCTCGATATACTTAGGTGGAGTTCATCAGAGAAAAATCAGTAACCTTTGATGACTTCAAGAAGGTGATTGTCCAACTACAAAAAGAAAAGGAGCAACATCTCTGAATTAGGAGTGACCACGGGAAGGAGTTTGAAAATTCGAAGTTCTGCGAATTTTGTGTTAATGAAGAAATCACTCATGAATTGTCCTTGCCTATTACACCTCAATAGAATGGGGTTGTAGAAATAAATAATCGTAGTATTCGGAGATAGCTACGGTTATGGCATGTCATTCACAACGGATCGAGTCTTAAACTCGAGAACAATGACATGAAATATGGAGGGGAGAAAACTAAATGTACAATATTTTGATATATTTGGTAGTGTGTGTTATATTCTTACTAATCGTGAACCCATGTAGAAATTTGATATCAAAAGTGATGAAGGGATATTCTTGGGATACTCTAGAAAGCAGTATTCAATAAAAAGGCAGGGCTCATGGAATCCATGAATGTGAAGGTGTTGGATAAAGGATTAGAAACATTTAAATAAGATGTAGAGGTTGATGCACCTGCTATCAACAACTAAAATTTCCATAATTGAATGGCTGATGGGTCCAAGCTGATTGGGTAGATCAAAGAAGGATCCGAGGCAAAAAACCGAATAAATGGACCCCGACCGCATGAGTGGGCCTGGATGCCAAAGCCCACATTAAGAAGGCTTGACTGTCCAGCTCGGTAAGAAGAAGAAGACCGTTAAGTGTCCAACGGCTTGATTCGGCACCATTAAGGGGGTAATTAAGGCTATTATTACACGACCCCTTAATGAGCCGCATAATCATTAATCGGAAATGAATGAGCCATCAAGGCTCGACCAAAGTAACCGTTCAAACAACTATAAAAGGTAAACCTTGAGGCCAAATCAAGTAAGTTCACTTTGATACCCAAATACTCTTTCTTTCTGAAACTAAACTCTTTCGATCCGTTACTGACTTGATCGTCAGAGTATTTCCGGCCGGAAAAATCGGTTTTTATTTTGCAGGAACACATAGTTGGAGCAAGGCGTATCAAAGCTGGACTTGGAGGATTTGTGATCCGACCCACTATCGAAATCGGACTAGATCATCATTGGCGACCACAGTGGGAGACTTGCATTGAGAAAGTCACCACCCCCACACCTCAACCATTATCATGGCCATCATCACAAAAGCAAACGAGCATGATGATAACTACCCTCAAGGAACCGAGGGGCTCAACCCGGACGATCTCCATGATCAATCACTGAAGGACGTCCCAATCGATGTCCCAGAACTAGTCAACCTACGAACTGGGGGAACCGTGCCTGAGGTGGAAAATTCACACCCACCGGAGATGGCCGGGATAATTCATGAAATGACAGGGACTATCATTGGCAGCATGATGCAGAAGCTCCGGGAGCAGATCCCCCAGTTAAGGAGGGAGAACCCTGCGGAGGTATCGTTTGTTTGGGAGGATGGGGAGGAGACCTACACCCACAAGCTTTGAGGAGCTGAAGAACCGGTTCACTAGAACCTATGTGGGAAGAGTCCGACAGGACAAAGATGAGCATTCCCTGATGACCATCAGACAGAGGGAGACCGAGTCAATCACCTCCTTCTAGGAGCGGTTTCAAACGGAGTTCAATCTGATACCAGGAGCTAATCAAAAGATAGTTGTGATTGCCTTTGTGGAGGGCTTGCGGATGAGCAAGTTCAAGGAGTCACTCCTCAAGAGGCAGCCTCAGGATTTGGAGGAGGTCAACGAACGGGCCTATAAGTACATTCGGATCGAGGAAGCAGAGAAGAGGGCCGAGAAGGGCAAAGGGAAGCGCCCGGTAGACGAGCACCGGCGATGGAGCCTAGAGCCTCGAAGGGCGTACTCCCGGACCGACCTTCCAAGGGGGAGTGCCTTTTCATGCCTCCAGGGAGATCCGAGGAAGAGGAAGGAGGTCAAGGAGGGGAAGATCGAATACCTGACTCCCTTGAAGACCTCAGCCGGGAATGTGTTCCTGGAAATTGAGGACAGGCGGCTGTTGCCTCGGCCACCTCGACAGAAGACCTCTCAGGTCAAGAGGGATATGAGCAAGTTCTGCCAGTACCACAAGGACCATGGGCACGATACTGATGATTGCCGTCACCTGAAGATCGAGATAGAGAAGCTCATTCAGCGGGGGCAGTTGAAGGATTACATTCATAAAGAGACCTAGAGTGTGAATCGGCGTTTCAACCGGGAAAGATCGGGATCCCCTGACGGACCTCCCAACATCACCGGAAGGGTCAACGTCATCTCTGGGGGCAGAAGTGGGGGAGGCGACTCTGGGAGCGCTAGACGGGCCTATGCCAGGCGGGACATATATGTAGTAACCGTGGGGGCACGCCCTGAGTTTCCAGACTTGTCTTTCTCCCGAGAGGATTTTGAGGGGATAGAGTGCCCACACGAGGACCCTTTGGTCATCACCCCGGTGATAGCCAACTTCAAGGTGGGACGGATGCTGGTAGACATAGGGAGCTCGGTGGACATCCTATTCCTAGATGCATACCTCAAGCTAGGGATGAGTCGGTGCAGATCAGACCGGTAGCCACCCCGTTGGTGGGGTTCACCGGGGACGCGGTAAGCCCGTTAGGAGTATCAAACCTTATGGTCACGATGGGGATGGTGGAGTTCACCATTGTGGATATGGCAGACGGGGCCTATAACGGGATAATAGGCCAGCCAGCGCTGTCACAGTTCGAGGCGGTGGTATCACCAATACACCTCAAGATGAAATTTCCCACACGACATGGGATTGGCGAGATACAGGGAAGTCTGAAGAAGGCACGCGGATGCTACTTCGCCTCAAATAAGCGGATGAAGGCCCGGACAGAAATGGAATTCACCTGTCAAGGGGCGGAAGGACCCCGAGGCCACAATGTCTGTACCCTAGCGTCCCGTTCAAGGAAAGGGATCCCAAGAGGGGCCCCACACTAGGGGCAGAACATGAAGTTATGGTTGTCCGAGCCCTAAGGGGATCTAGATATATTCTTGTTCAAGCACCAAAGGACAAGCATTCTCAGCTGGAGAGGCAGGTCGCACTCGGGAAAGAGCAAGGATGCAGCGTTGGGAATGGCAGACCCCATTCGGGGAGGAGCAGGAGGTTGGGCGAGGATCACAACTAAGGCGGCAAAAAGGGAAGCACTTGCTAACGGGTCTTCCTTGAGCAAATGCTTCGGGAGCAGGATCATATACCCAACACGTCGAGAAGTGAGAAGTGATGGACGTGAGGAAGAGGGCAAGTTTTAAACATGTAAGCCCATTTCGTTTTTTCGTATTGTTATGAATAAATTCATTGTTATTATGAATACGAAAGCCTTGTTCAATGATGCAAGTCCAAAAAAAGTTCAATGTGGGTAGAGTGTCAATTGCGCCCGGCTGCCTGGAGCAGACCGAAGATGAGCCAATTGATGTAAATCTATCTAAATGTTTCAGTACATCCCACCACCCGACTGATCAGAGAACCAAATCCTCTTGCGTTGGACAAGGAGAAGGTTTTGGGTAAAGGGAGATGTCCCATGTACAATCCACCCCATCGCAAAAGTTCAACATCCCACCGCCGAAAGTCGGTGAGTATGATCCATGTCAATGGAATAAACAGGTTACAAAACTCTTTTAAGGTGGGACTCTAGTCAGAATGCTCGAGATCATCC
Organism: Lithospermum erythrorhizon; assembly: GCA_019722365.1. Lineage (NCBI taxonomy): Eukaryota > Viridiplantae > Streptophyta > Magnoliopsida > Boraginales > Boraginaceae > Lithospermum > Lithospermum erythrorhizon. The sequence goes on along the minus strand of JADFUC010002029.1, from coordinate 8,396 downwards.
CTCGACTCAAGGGTCCGGAGGTGAGCCCCGGCCAACATGGAGGTGTAAGTACCAAACAGACATAAAATAGAACCAAAAAGAAAAACCAAGGAGGTAATGGAAAAGATAAGTATTAAAAAGGACAAAAGCAGTATTTAAAATGCCATAAGTCTATTGTACAGGACAACTAAAAATCACATGAGTTTGGGATCAGTGGGAGTGAGACATCACTCCCTCACAAGCATCCAAAAGAGGCACCTTCACCAAATTTCTTCCAACTTGGCTTACACTACCCGAACGGTCCTCCAAATTCATCGACGGTTCGGATACTCCTCCACCCACCGGCCGAAAAATGGTATGAGGATCCGTGTCACTTTTAATAAACAGGTTACAAACCTTAAGGTGGACTCCTAGCCGTAGTTGGGTCGAGATCATCCCCGACCCAAGGGTCCGGAGGCGAAACTCGACCACGTGGAAGTGTAAGTACCAAATGCACATACAAAATAGAACCAAAAAGAAACCAAGGAGGCATGGACAAATATAAGTACAAAAGGACAAAAGTGGTATTTAAAATGCCATAAGTCTATTGTACAGGACAGCTAAAAATCATGAGCTGGGGGATCAAGGGAGGAGACATCACCCCTCACCGCATCCTAAAGAGAGTACGGCACCTACCTCTTCCAACTCGCTTACACTACCCACTGGTCCTCCAAATTCCATCGATGGTCTTGAGCATCTCTCCAAGTGTACTGTGACTGCACTCGAACCGACTCTCTCATAGGGTGGTCCAGCGTGCGATCGTGAGTCCGGCAAGATCTCATCTTTGCCAAAGACGGAGAATGTCCCGCCTCCGCCGCCTTCCAAATTCTCTCGTCCTTCACTCGGCTGAATCTCTTTAGCCTCGCATTAATCTTCCTGCAGGCTCTCACCGCCCGTATGGCCTACATTAGCTCATATCACTTTTGTAGAACGGAATGCCGCCGCTGTGGTTTTTGAGGGCACCTGTAGGCCTTTCACCACCCTCCGCTTGACTAAATTGGAAGAGGGACCTACTAATGCTCTTTCATAGTGAGATAAGCAGTACCCTCGTAGTTTCGAGCATCCATTCCACGGGCGCCAAAAAGTACAAGCAATACGTATGGGTTGGGAGGTGATGCAAAAAGGATCAAGAGTAGGAAGAAAATAGATGTACCTTATCTTCGAGGGCGGATAGTGGAAGAGATCGCCTCCGCACGGTAGCGAAAGAAAAGGAGTACGGGCATGGTGAACCATTCTCGATATCCCGGAGCCGCTGACGCGAGAATCGGCAAGGGAGACCCTACCCATTTTGAAGAAGGAGTGAACTTCCAGGGGAGAGGTGGCTGAGCGCCCGCGAAGTTCTGGAGTCGGGAGAGGAATCGAGGAAGGAGTTCGAGGAGTCGGGACGAATCAATACCACCTTAATACTCCTGCCTCCAAGCATCACGGTAGTTAATATTGTCCCTATCATTTTTCCTGTGAAAACAAGCAAAGCTAGTTAGTGGGGGAGGCGGTCTTGGCATGGGTCGCTGGAGGAGACGGGGTGAAGACATCCTCAGACCCGAGTAATCACCGGCCCCCGCAGCCTCTGTGAGTCGCTTCCTACGGATTCCCCGGGCAGACGGGCGCCTTCCATAATAGTAGAACGAGGCCTATGACGGGTGGCCCAAAGCGAGAATAGAAGTACCGACTGGGGTCCGTAAAAGGGAGGTACCTTCGTAAGTGGGGAGTCCGTAAAAGGGAGGTACCTCAGGAGTGGGTCCTGTGGCGAGTCGTCTTCACCACGACGCTCGGTGGCCTGAAAGGCCCTGGCCACAATGAACATTCAAAGTCTTACATACCTGGGAAGGAAGAAAAATGTTGAAGATATAGGAAGGATGTACCCTCAGCGGGGCCGATTTGGGGATGGCAAGAGAGAAGCTAGGAGTGTGCAAAGAATGTGAGGTCAAGCACACAAAAAGAACCCTTAACGCCTCAATGCCTCTGTGGTCAAGATCGCTCATGGAAAGGCCAAGATCCTTCAAAACTCGCCATCGGGTATAAAAGTGCAAAGGCAATGGGAGGATTTATCTTCCCAAGAGGCGCAGAAGGCTGGTATCCTCCTTATGCTCGCGTATCTGGGAGGGCCGACCGACTTCAAGCGGCCCATAGAACTGTAAGGCGGCACATCGCGGGCAAACCTTCACCCGACGCAGACAAGGCGGCCTGTGTATCCGGGGTTCCACCTTGACGAAGGCTTCACGTAAAACCCTCTCATCCATCCGAACCGTGAAACAAAGTGTGCTCATATCCTTTCCGGGGTCCGCCGCGAGAAAAAAAAAAGTAGGAAGCACCCACCACGGGCGCCAAACCGGCTTTAAGATAATCATAATAGAACCTACATTTGAAATCGACATACTGGGTGGGGTGTGTGGGTCGGACTCCACACCGCCATGGACAACACCTCCTATAAAAAGTGGTGCACTAGGGAAACGGAAAGCCATTATTTGGGCCACGACAGCAAAGTTCTCAATCCACGGGATGACATGCGCACGCTGGCCAGCTGCACTAGGACGATGAGCATCACGATTTAGGAATATCGTAACGGACCTCAACTCAGCCAAGTCCTTCCCCGAGAGCTCACCAGCTACCACACCGACGGTGGTCACCCCTAATTATTTTGGCCTGCTGAGACTCCACGAGAAGACGAGGAGACTTGGAAGCCTATGGGGCGGCTCGAAGTTGGCACCGGTGGCTCCCCACGCCCGTAGACATCGTCGGGCAGTTAAAACTCTGGGGAGACGAAAAGATTGGCATCACTGCTTGTAGCCTTGCCCCTCAGTAAAAAGTAAAATTAAAGGAATTAGACACGCAGGGAGTGAATTCGTTGACGTGGCTTAAGAATGGAAGCAGCTGCACCGAAGGAAGCTTTATTGAGTAGCAGAAGAGGAAAGCCAAGTGGTTTCAGCGGAATTGATTGGGGAAAATAAAAGAGAGAGGCATGAAGAATGTCGGAACCGTCTCATAAAGGGAAGCGACAGCTGAAAAGAAGTTAAGGCATTTCGTGTCGGGAAACAAAGAGACTCCACCCATATTCAAGATCCGATCCATCAAAACGGGTGTTCTGTGGGATTATGATAATCCCATAATCAACGTGGGTCGATCTGCAGGACGGATCCAAGTCGCTGGGCTCATCGGGCCGATCCGACGGCAACCGAATAAATGGATTCCGACCCCACGAAATACAGATGCCGTGGCCTACATTAAGGATCGAATGTCCGTGCGTTGGAAGAGAAAGAAGACCGCGTTGTCCAACGGCTCGATTCGACACCATTAAGTGGGGGTAATTAAGGTTATTACACCCACCTCTTAACGAGCCGCATAATCATTAATCATTTAATGAACGGTACCCATCATGCCCGACCAAAGAATGTTCAAACAACTATGCGCCGTAAAACCTCGAGGCCAAATCAAGTAAGTTCACTTTGATACCCCAAATACCCTCTTGAAACAAAGTTCGATCCGCCCACTGGACGTCGGAGGCTTCCTTCAAGCAAGCAAACCAAATTTTGTTTCAAGCAGAACACATAGTCGGGAGTGCGCGCATCAAAGCTCGCTGAGGATTTGTGATCCGCCCACTATCGAAACCGACCGTATCATCAACACAGCTTCCGACAAAGACAAGCGAGTCAATGAAAGCTAGGTGTTGATAATAGCTATAAGACATCAAGTTTATACAACCACCGTCAATCTGTAAGAATCATCATGCCGACAATTAGTCAACTTGATCATGGAATCACTGCAAGGCGTGAACCGGTTAATTACGTAAAATGGTCGGACCTATCGGGTGAAAAGCTAATTTTATATCCAAACCGAGCCCAAAAATGCCGATTTAAGCACTTAAATATGAACACTAGATAAGTGCCACGCAGAGGAGTCAGTTCAATTCCAAAGGAATGATGCTCGAGAACTCTCATGCCTCTGCACCCAAAGACCACAATGTCATAAGAACCAAGTGGATTTTTTAAAACAAGTCGGATGAACTCGAGGTCGTCACTCGCCAGAACAGCGAGGTTGGTGGAAGACGTTGATACTCACAAGTCAGTGTTGATTTTGAAGAAACTTTGTTCCCGTGTCCGCATCAGTTTTATTAGGTCAGTTGCTTAGCCTAGCATGTTTGATGAAATTTTAAACTATATCCGATGGACGTGAAAGAGCGCTTTCAACGGAGTCATGGAAGAGGAAGTCTATGTCGAGCACTAAAAAGATTTTGTTGTCCACAACATGTGTACGCGATCAAGAAGGCCTTATATGGACTCAAGCAAACTCCCGTGGCTCGGGTACGGTAGGTCACAAAGTCCTCAAGTAAAGAAACGGATACGCATTACCAGGAAGAGATAAATGTTTTTCATTAAATACTTAATAACCCAAGCTAACGGTGGCACAAATCTATGAAGATGATATAATTTTTTGTGGATGTCGACTAACCGGTGCAATGGGGCTTGTCCAATGTGATGAAGTTCGACTCGACGAGTACGGGTTAAGTAGTCGAGCTACTTTTTGGGATTTCCAAGTCAAGAATAAGTTAACAACATATTCATCTCTCAATTCAAATATGCTAAGTGCCTTAATAAGATGTTTGGACTCGAGAATACTAAGTCCGAAGGACTCGGCTACGTAGGTCAAGGTTGGTAAAGATGTTGACTGCAGATTTCGTTGACATCAAGAATTGGCCAGGAGTATGATAGGAAGTCTTCTATCTCACATCAAGGTGCCGTATATTGCATATTCGGTAGGAGTATGTTCCGTATTTCTAGTAGATCCAAAAGTGGGGAGTCACCGGAATTAAAGCAAGAGAATTACCAAGTACGTGGAATGGAACATTGGAGAATTTTCTTCTCTATACATTTGACAAAAAATAGTACTCTTGTGGAATTCGTGGATACTAATCGGGCTAAAATGCGTAAGATAGAAAAGAGCACATCTGACGGATGCTTATTTATTGAAATAACCTGGCGTCTCGTTCAAGAAGCAACAAAATTCAATTCACTATCTATGCTAAAAGCTAAATACATAGCCGCCGGTAGTAGTTGTACACAACTCTGTGGATGAAGTACATGCTTGAAGAATACAAGGTCGCAAGTTGTTATGATACTCTATTATGACAACTCGGTGTTGTCATTAATATATCCTAATCCAAATATAAAGATAGCAGAACTTGTTGAAGATAAAGCGACACTGGAGCACGTGGAGAACACATAAGAAGTTTGATTATATATTTACTAAAGCATTAGATGCAGCTCAATTTGAATCCTTGAGATCCTCTCTCTTGGATTATCCGTTATTGACAAACACACTGTAGAACGGTCAGAGTAATTATGATCGGGCCTGACAAGCCATAATAAGTGCTACAATCGGGCGGAATGAGAATGATGTTCTCAGCAAAGATTGGGCGAAAGATGTTACAACGCTTGGTATGTAACCGATGTTTGAATTTTTTGTGAATTAATTTTGGAGGAAAATCTTGAAGAAGAATTAACTCCTTTGTTAAAGGAAACTCGCTCATTTAATAGGTGACGATCTGGTTGCTGGAAATATGAGCTATTTGAAATAACGTGGTGAGAACAATTCAATTGTACAACCGGTTAACTCATTTAAGCTTTTAAGTTCATGTATAATGCTCGATTATATGGTAATGTTCAGCATAAAAAATTGTCTTAATCACCCAATTTTCCTTAAACTTTCCACTTACCATAAAATCAAACACCCAATTATATAAAGCACGACCATAATCCCTTTAACCACCACAATTACTGAAAATATTTTCCCAAATCCTCTTATATTGCCCAAAACACTAAAACTCCTTATTTTCTCAAAAATTCGCAGAAAACTCGAACCTACAATAATTGTGAAAACACGAGGCGTAGCATTACCTCTCGGAAGGCAACTAAAGTGGAAGAAGGCGTCAAGAGATTCAAATGATGACGCATTTAAGGCGGTCGAACCACCGTCAGCGGGGAAGAGGAGCCTATAACGCGAAGCGGGCAAAAGTTTTAAACAGGAAAAGGGTCGAAAGCCCATGTTTCGAGCCAAGAGAGCTCAGCTCATGTTTCGACCAAGAGAGTCGAAAGTTCAACTTTCACCAAGAGAAGTCGTAACGAGGAACCTGTGGTTTAATCCATTCTATTTGGAGTATACCTCCCGTTGACACCACTTTGAAGTCACTTTGGCACGCCGTGACCCGAATTCATAATTTTTATTTGCCTTGGGTCAATTATACATATAAAAAGCGAAATCTTAATAACCCTAGACTGAGGTCAAGATGGAGATGCCGAAATTTAATGGAGCGGGATTTAGTCTCGTGATGAAATTCCCACAACGCAAGATGTTATTGGGGAGAAGCCACCGCTTCAATTGGTTTTGAAAATCTACCGATTCGCTTGGTGATGATAACCCCAAAGTAGGCAATGTGGATGTGTCACATATCGATGACATGGTCACTCATGATGGGCGAGCTTCGGCACCGAAAACTCGGGGTTGAAGCTCTACGATCCAAGCGTTGGGGACACTTTAGACGGATCGGTGGGCAATACTTCCAATGTAGGAGATACGGTTAGACCTATTGAAATCAATGTGAATATTATTTTCAATAATTATGTCCTGCTTAAGGAGCAATATTGTAAAATTCATTTACTAGTTCGCTTAAACGAGATTACTAAACTAAGTGTTCAATAATAGTAATTTTTATTACTAGTCGGGTTCTCACGGCACATCGTGGGTTAAGCCGCATTGCTAGATCCCATGTATACAACTGCTATAATAATAATACCGTAATTTGGATATTATTATATACTATTATTATCTGAGCCTGTGTATCGCCACACACATATAACGACGCTGGTTTTTATTTCACGAATGCACTTAAATTATTCTTGCTAAATCGAGAGGTGATCAGAATCGAATTAGTTAAGCTCGTCAGACTAGTTAATTGATTGATCGACTAGTTAATTGACTGATTGATTAATAAAATATAAATTGATTAAACCGACTAATTAACTCGCAAGTTTAATTAATTACTGACTATTAAGCTCATAATGATTGTTAGTTACTTATTAATAACTCATTAATGTTTAATTTTACTTCACGAGTTAATTAAATAACGGTAGTCGGCTTAACTGCTAACACGTTGTATCATTGGGGGCTTTAAAGGTTTATAATATAAAATGGGATCAATTAGGTTTTAACAACTATCAAAACCTAATCATCACCACCTAAAATCACGCCTCCCTGCATGGAAGCCGCGTGAACTTCAAACACAAGAATTGTCATGTTGTTTAATCAATCCGATTGTTCTATTTCTAGCAAACTCGCCACGATCTCGCCTCCCGCTGATCAACTGTAGGCACTACTAGTCAGTTGGCCAGATCGAACTCAAAGGAGGCTTCGAAAGAACGGTCATGAATTTATTTCACAAGACCGTATGTTCTGATATATTAATATATTGTTATATATTATCGTATACGATTTTATAACAATTAAATTGATCCCGTATACTATTTTTTAAAGTTTTATTCAAATATACATATTTTTTCAAGAAGATCTACCGTCATCAAATCACAATGACCTTGCGACGGCCGAGACTCCTACTCTAAGTGTCGAATAATTTGCTACGGAGGATGACGAAGGTACGGGATTTATGTACCAAGTGCTACTTCAGACCGGACGCGATCGCTAGACGTGAATGCATTTAAGACGTACACCGGTGCCGACGCCGCTCTACCGTAAGAAAGGATAACCAATCACAAGGTCGGGCAAAAGTCAAGCCAAACTTTGAATACCGTGCTGAGGAGCCGATTCCTAACGATGTCGTCGAAAAGAAATCAAAGCAGTTGTATAGCATAAGGCTTTACATTACGCAGTTAGTAATCCTCCGAGCCTAAAAAGCGAAGTTGAGTAGCGAAGAGCATAGCCGCCGAGGACGTGGCTAAAAAGCGCAAAAAAAAGAAAATACAGTGAGTCAATGTCGCCGCACGTAGGCCGCTTTAAGTGAATGTGCCAAAAGAGGCCGAAGAAAAATCACCGAACAAACTATCTCCGAATTTAACGGTCAGCTCGAAATGAACCGCGACGTAAGATGTTGCTTAAGAGTTTGATGGCGGTAATGTAGCTAATGTAAAAAGTTATGAGAGCCGGTGTCAAGGGCAATCTAAAGATCAAATGAGAACTAACCGTAGGCGTTGGAACAAAAAGCGGTGCCTAAGAATTCCGGCAGCCAGCTTCTAACAGAATGCGTGACCTTATGTTCTCGCACAGGCGAGACCAAGCTGAGGCTCAGGCCAATAAATGAGTCATTGCCAAGCATGCTATCTAAAGTTACCGAGAAGAATAGCAAATACGTAACCGAAACGAAGCATACTGAT